>FJUW01000045.1:111972-166939 GCA_900074885.1 Rhynchosporium graminicola
CCCCCCGACCGGCAATACCCTCGCATCTCACAAAGCGCCACGACAGACAGCCCTCCCTGTACAACGTGTCGACTATATCTTATCGATCGTCACATCCCGCTGACAAGAAAAAGAATACTTCGCCTTCCTAATGCAGGAACATCGCCGGGACGACCATGTCCATGCGGCATTACCCGTGCAAGTACCGAATCCATGATTGGCAAGATCAACAATTCGCCAATTGATGAGCTTCTATATTCGCTAGGTGATCTAGAATGGAAGAGGCAGTTGAGTATGCACGTTTAAATTCGCGCTGTGAGCATGCTATGCAGAATCATGGAATGTCATGATGATTGGCCGACCGAGCCTCGGTGTACCATATTCCTTCATGTTGAGGCTGGCTAGCTCCAGAGCCGGTAAATAAAGCAGGCCAAGAAGCGAGTATTGATGTGTTACCAAATAGAGAAGCTGTTGTCGGATTTGGAGACGGAAAGAGTTGATTTCGGAGGTATAGTCATTTTAAATCAAGCCTGAAAGTTTTACACCACATGTGAAGTCAAATATGCCGAACTTGAAATGATATAAAGTCCAAGGCAAAGAACAACATATGTTCTAGCTCGCCACCTCTCACTCACTACCTCTCTTCATCCATTCCAGACATCCACCCATCCCTCCATCCAAAATGCTCACCTCAACTCTCCTCTCCCTTTCCCTCTTGGGTCTCGCATCCGCGAGCCCCCTCTCCGCCCGCGAAGATGCCTCTACCGAGGCTACCCCTACATTAAGCTCCACGATCTCCCTCGAGCAAGCCGCTGCCATGGGCCGAGTCGACACGATTCACAGTCTCGCAGCCCTCGATGCCCCCTCGGACCCTACGAACGAGAACGGGTTATCGGGAGCCTGTAAAGCTGTCACTGTGCTCTACGCGAAGGGAACTGGTGAGGTGGGAAACATGGGTGATGGATCTTCGCCCGGGCCTGCGTGGGCTGCTGCTATCAGAGCGAGTTTGGGAACGGCTGCTGTTACGGTACAAGGCATTGATTATGATGCCAGTGTTATTGGGTAAGTTTTCTCCCCATTTTTCTTCTACAGTGGTCTGCGTAAACTCGACATACTCCTGATGGATGTGAGTTACTGGCTGACCACCTGCTTAGATATCTCGTTGGAGGCTCAGCATCTGGCACTACTACTTATGTCAATACTATCAATCAAGCCAGCACTAAATGTCCAAACACCAAGATCGTCGTTGGTGGTTATTCTCAAGGTGGTCAGATCCTTCATAACGCAGCTGAGAAGCTGACCGCTGCCGTTACTGCCAGAATTTCTGCTGGTAAGTCACTCTTTTTCCTTTCCCTTCCCGGAACCTTCCAGAAGAAATAAGAGCACACAGGAGACTTTTTTGATAGTTTAGATGACTAACATATGTACCAGTCGTCGTCTTCGGTGGTCCTGATGTCAAGACTAAGCAAGCAGTCGGTAAGATCCCAGCCTCAAAAGTGTTGCAGATTTGCCACACTGGTGATATTATCTGCACTGGCTCAGGTGGTGCGGCTGCGCATCTCACTTATGCCAAGGATGCGGCGACTGCTGCTGCATTTGTTGTTGCTCGGGTCTAGTCTGGATGAGAATGCACAGTGAGGTGACGAGATGGGGGGTCGCTTTGCTTACTGTGGTTGTTAAGCGAAAGTCTAAATAAGCTTCATTCAAGGTGGAAACATTGAGTCAAGAAATTGAATGAAGTCTCTACCCGTCGACCTGTGCATATCCCAGTGCTCCTTTCAACCGTGCCGAGATCTTCCGTTAACCTTAAACACTGAGTAAGCCCGTCGCCGCCCCATCACAAAATTGTGCGATTTCGAATTTGAAGGCTTATGAATATCACTGTATAATTACCGCGAGATTAAGCACCCTCACTACGAACCTGATCGTCTGCTGATTACCTTAAACTTGCAATAATTCTGATCAATAATCTAGCAAAGATGTCATATAAACAGAACCATTGAATGTCATTGTGCACATTTTCAACGACAACTTTTTAAAAGTCTAGAGGAGACGAAGGATCTTTCCAGATAGTCTTTTTCTGGCCAATTGGAAATGATCGCTCAGCCTTTTCAGCCCGTTTCTCGGAAGAGTTCGAGTTGCTGGAGAATAAGACAGGCATACTGGAGAATTGGTCGCGTCGATAGTCACTTCAAAGATCTGGGCACAGTTTATATACAAACTTTTAAGCCATCATGAACAAAGTTCATCAAACTCTCTCGACGATATTAGGTGGTGCTACAGACCCCAGCTACATGATAATCCGTCAAGTTTGGAAGTTTTGATCCCCTCGTACATAGTTCGAGTTAACTTTCCTCTCTTTCCTGTTTTGTCCTTACAATCATACTGTATATCTACAAAAACCGTGCTATAACAGCGCTTCATTACTCTAGGCAGTCCATATCGTTTTCAAGTTTGCTTTTTTCATACATGAGTATTGCATCAAAATACTTCGAGCATTGCTGATGATTACGACTTAACCCGAGTCAGCTATTTTGAACACCTCGAACTTGGAATGGGCTCAGTCGAGACCGAGTCAAATTAAGATCAAGTCTGGATATGGACCATCTAGACTCGGCGCATGATTAATACTGTTTTTAATTCACTAGCTGTAACCAATAACAGGCTTTCGGCCCAGACATGCTAACATGTTTTATAAGTGGACGATGGAGGAATTAGTCGTAGCCGAGGGAAGAGGGCGCTATTTACTGTCCTTTTATGTCGAGACGATTCAAAGTTGCAAGAATATTTTGCGAGTCTTCAAGTATCTGACTGAACATTGTCTGAACCGATGATCTTATGACATCTAAAAATTATGCAGAAGTCCTGCTTTACGGTTCAATGAGTAGTCGGGACGACTTTTACATGGGCACTAGAGAGCTATAGCTAAGGAGGACTAATACCATAGACTTATCTTCACATGTCTTTCAAGATCAACTTATCATAAGATTTCTTTCAGCAGCGTTATCAACTCTTCTATGGAGAAATCATTCCGGGAAAACATCATAAGACGATATATTGAGCTACTTTATAATTGTTTTCCTAGTGTTCTTACCATATGATGATAGTCTGCTCTATAAATCGATAGAGCTTCTGAGAGATCGACCATAGCTTTTTTACGTCGAATTAATCATCAAATACCATCTCGTCTTGAGCTGATAATCTGGCTTTATCTACCAAGGTGTCTTTCAGCTGGACCTCGAGTGTGATGTTGGCTTTCTTTTGAATCCGATCTAGGTGAATGAACTTGGCATTATTCTTCAGAGGTTCGAATACTGCGATCCATTGATGGAGAAACGTCAAGATGTGGTATGTCTTAGTGATGGTTGGCCAGATTATGTCGACCGAAACCCCCAGAATAGAGGCACCTGTAAGACCTCCGCCTTTTGCGATCCCAGCTAGGCCTTCGAAGACAAGTGTAGCTGCAGATCTTAAAATAAGACTGAAGGATATCCCAGCGTTGGCAAGTGTATTGGAGATCCACGGCAATCTCTGGAGACTTTCTGATATCTTGATCTTGAGCAGTCGGGGAAGTACTGGGGCAGATGATAGTGCCGGCCGGTCTTTAACAGGAGGCATGGGTTAGATGGAAATTTGTGTGGAAGTATGGGCTTGTAGGGTCTCTTTCTCGCTATGAAACAGTATTAAAGTTTTCATTCCTCGTTCTTTCCAGTCATCTAGTAATTCTGTGGTGCTTCTCATTTGTACCAATGCAACCTCGTGGTTCTATCTACCCTATAAACGCGAGGAAATGTTGAAAACCCAGGGTAACATAGTGGAAGAGATGCAAGAAAGAAGCTCGTTTGAAGTAGATTGTGGTAACTAAAGGTAATCGGTAACTCCGGTATGGTAGCGTCGGATACAGAAGTACGCTTGCAGGTTGATATTTTCAGTATTAGAAGAGATTTCACATACTAATTGCTAGTACTGAAAAATGCTTCAACTGTTAGGGCGGCTAGTATACCTACTAAGGAGTAGTATACCTTGGAATTACCCATATATACACCTGCTCCGTATATTTAATTCAACCTCCATCGAATTGAAAGCAACTTAGATCTAATAAACTTTCAGACCAATAGTCACATGGATACTAAGCTGGCGCTAATTCCACAGTCTTTGTGCCCCCCTCGCACATCTTGAACGTAAAACTCCACAGTAATTGATCAGTCTACGTATTTTTGAAGCTTGGCAAAAATCTTTGGCGCTGAGTTCATGTGCGGAGGGTGGACAGGCAAAGCTTGGACGGAGAAAAGCTCACATTTGAAAGAGTTCACTTATTGCTGTGTTGTAGGAGGTTGGATTAGCGTAAACGTATCACACCTGGGACGCAATCAATAGAATATTTACCAAGAGACTAATAATACGAGCTTGAAATATACCGATCCCACTGATGAGGCGAGCTTAAGAGTAACGTAGTCGGAGAAGGGCAGGAGAAGTGAGAGAGTGGCACAAAGAGCTAGGTATCAAGAGGCATGACCCTTACAAGACTGAAGGAATGTCAGTAGATTATGTGAAGCTTTTCTAACCATACCGGCCACTGTTCAAATGCGTCGAAGGTGTTCTAAATTACAATCATCTTTACCCTTAGACTGGGTGCACTCCTCGAGCTGCTCGCCCACTCTGGGACTGTCAGCAATCGTCGAAAGTTGGAGTTACTTGCCTGTGGGCGGTGACCTAACTAAAAGTATGCGAGGAGGACAGAATTTGAAACGGCGCTTATCGATAGTTTTACAGAGAGTAATAAATAATTTTCTCGTCGTAATTGAGATGTATCAAACGATGCCAACGTAAGTGGCTGTTGGCTGATGAAGTCGTGGATAAAGGTAAATCACAACTCCCGCCTGAGAGAGATCCATTACTGCGTTAGCAATTCGGCACTTGTTGAAAGATGAGGCGTGGAGTAATAATATGAATTTCAAGATGGGCAGAATATAGCGGATCTAGCGGGGTGTTTCCAGTGGATGTAAAAGGAAGAACATCTGAGAAGTCACATGATGCAAATCAAAGACAATATGACTGCAGTCTGCTGGCAAGGCAATTTATCGTGAGTTATTATCATCTGTTTGACGCGAGACAAAGGACTCATGTATATATTTACAGTCATCGTCTGGAGAGTAAAAATATATTTTATACACATGAAAAACGAAAGGGTTAGTCCATTCAGAGATCAGACTGCTTAAATTCTTCTTTGACGAAGCGAGGACCAATTACCTTCTCTCTATCGAAGCCAAATATGATCATAGAAGATAGGAAGTCTCATCAACTTCGCAACTTGTATTTTCTCTCTCTTAAGGTAACATCACACAAGAATTCCATGTAAAAAGATAAACGTCACGAAAATGTTCTGGTCCTCTTATACGAGATGATATCAGCTTCGTAAGAATCCGCCGCTGTATTCTGACTACGATAGCGAAGGTGCCTATTAGAGCGCCATGACTCACCTAGTCTAAGACCACTTTAGCCCGTGAACTTGACTTTACGTATCCGACCTTAAGTTCCACCTCTACCTATTTCTATTCCACAACTACTGCTATAGTCTGTAGGCTAAATTGACTTCTGCTTTAACCTCAAGCCTACCTTTACCCAGTCGTCTATTTTTTACCGTACATTCCAACCTTGCTATTCGGACATATCTATCCGCATTGTGCTTCTTGTTCATTTCGTCTAAGGCTCCTGTAGGCTGTTGTTAGAAAGTAGTAACATAGCCGGTATGTGGTGTAGCGGAGTAGCGTACCACCAGTAGTTAGTATGCGCATACAATTGTATGCATAGGTCTCCCTGAAACCTTGATTTGCATCTCTTGTTCTATCATTTAAGCACCTGGGTGGCTGAATCGAAAAGACTAGATTCTCGCAACCAGTATTGACATCAGCCGACCCACTTGAAGCGTCAACCAAAATGGCCTAAACTATTTTCACCACGACAAGAATAAAATTACAATAGCATATCCTTCTATCTTGACCTCAGATACTTCAATCTGAATTTCAGAATTTCGGCATTGCACCTACGTTACAACCGCCTAGCTATCAACATCCTGGCCAACATCCTGGCATGTCACGCTTGCTCCTTCATAGCATAACTCTACAAAGAGATACAATCATCATCGAATAGTCCTCCAGCAGGCTCTCCCGAATTATGCGGCGGCTTCACACAGTCTGGAAACTTGCATTCCATTCAATTATCATAAGTTTCTTGGTACTATCTGCTACCCTCTGCACCGGCGACGACCAAAGCTTGTGCCCAACGTTTCTCTGTTCCCGGAACCTTGGTCTGGCGCGTATCTTCGCATACCAGATCAGCAAAATCGTACCCATGTTCATCGCCTTCTGGATCTTGGACTGGTATCTCTTCCAGCACGAGATGCGAGCATACGAAGCACGTATTTGGGAATACGATCCTGACATAATCGCGGCATATGGAGATGATGTGGATGTCTACATTCCCGAGTTGAGCATGTACAAGATCTACCAGTGGGAGTGGGAAGACAATGTTGACCGGGATCCTGCAGACTTGTCCTCCACATGGGAAGAAATTAAGCGGGATCTTCACCTTCAGTTTGGCAATAGCAAAATATATACTGAAGAGTTAAATAAGCTTGAAAAGTTTCTGATCTGGAAAGAGGCTCAAGCTTGTCCTCCTTGGTGGAGGAAGATCTTGTCACGAAATTTACAGGAGAAGGATGTCAATCTACCAAGCTGGCTTCGAGGACAAGTGCTGGCTAGCCTCCAGATCGCTTGGGAGACTTTAGAAGTCAGGGCAGATACTCTGGCTGATATGGCGATATATACAGCGGATCTGGCAGGCGAAGAGAGGAGCAAGAAGATCATGCTCACCAGCTCTATCTGCGCGGAATATTTGAGTGTAAAGAAACACATGGAATATTTTCGCTCTAAAGGCTGGTCATCTTGGCTTGGAGTGGATGACATTGACGAGGAAATTTTATCCACGTGTAACTCTCTGAGATGTGTGGAGGGAGTATGGGACATATTAGCCGACTATGAGCTTCAGCAGGCGATGTGGTGTTTTTGGCGGAAGTGGGAATTTTCACTTGGCAACTTTGATTGGAAAACGCAAAATTAATCAGCTGCGGCTTTCAGCATCGGTGGTTTTTGAAGTTTCAAGTCTTGATGTTAAGACCCGCACCATGGTATTCAGAGCAGCGCTGTTTGAAAGGCAATACGACTTTAGCACAGCTACTTGCACATCTTTATCGAGGATTCGACGATTATTATATAGTCAATATCACTCAATGCTCATTTTACATCCAGAGATTCCCGGTGGCAGTGGCATATAGATGACTATTATTTTTTCAAGAAATGCGTATGTGGGATATCAACTATGGCATTATATTGAAGTCACATGAATGCTTGTGGGATATCAATTATGGTATTATATTGAAGTCACATGAATGCTCGATGACTTGAGTATTTGACAAGTTTGGGATCTTCACGCTTCGCTAAAGATAAGATCTCGTCGCCCCGGATACATATAAGTCAATATTCGGAAAGAGGGAATCATGGAATAGCAACACTCATCTCTAAATGCAATAGAGGAAATAGCGATCAAAACAAAGTCTGTGATGCCAAAGTTTTGAGCTGTAGATGTATGCAAAACAAAAGTAGTCTCGCCCATGTACCACAGCCGCACCGAATAAACGAATCCTTAAAAAGTGAACGAAATTCACACTATAAGAGAAATGGAACCAATGGAAGAAGAGGTGCCTCCGCAAAACGAGAAATTCGAGATGACTTGGGCTTTTGCCTTCTTTCTTCTCGGTGTCGTCCTCAACATTGCAGATATTGCCCTTGGAATTTGGGCAGAGAAGAAGACTTGTGAGCCTCAGGGCTCTTGTAGTGGCATTAGCTACCAACCATATCGCGTAACGATTGCTGCCGTAAGTGAATTACAATTTCATCAATTCATTTGCTGACATTTGTTTTTCTGAAGTTTTGCGGTGGAATCTTCGAAGATGGTGTTCTATACTTATATGCAAGGAACAAAAATGCACCATGCCGCGAAATTCGAATCTTCTTCAAATGCGTTTGGATCCTTTTGTCCGTTTCTGCCTTCGGAGCCTCCACCACTGATTTCCGAAAAGGACAAATTCATAAGACGAATGTCATAGCCAACATCGTTTGCTTAGTAGCTTCTTCGGTCGGACTCTTGTACGATGGTTTGTACCTTACATATATCATTACAAAACGCGTACAACTCCGGCGAAAATTGAAAAGAGAAAAAGATGTGACAACTGAAAAAAGAAATAAGGCAAAGAAGATATTAGAGAGGAAAGAGAAAGAGAGGAAGGCAATGTTGGAACAGCAGCAGGTACGTCTTGAAGAAGCCAATTTCTTGTTTTCCGAACTTTCAATGTTATAAGAGTTTATGAAGACATTTATTCTTTTTCTCCACTAGATGTGCCTGACCTTTTTCGCTAAGACTGCTAATCTGAGACGCATATAGGTATGTATTGAGGAACCCAATTTCTTCTCTTTCCTTTGCACTTTCTTGAAACTTCAATCAAGTTCAACGTCACAAAATTGATCCACGGAACTCGAAGCAATGTGCTTCAATGAAACAGGATTCCATTGGCACATGCACAGCATTAATCCACGACATCTGGAGGCAGACGCTCTAATGTCACAAGATACTTCTAGGACATATCAAATCATTTGCTCCTGAAATTTCCGACGAATTGAAATGCCAATCTCCACTGTGTTTAGCGACGAACAACACGCTCGGGCCATCGATTTTCAGAAATCAACAGCTCCGAAGGAGCTGAATCAAGTGCCATGGGGGCAGCGAGAGCACGTCAGCTTTCAACAAGCCGAGCAAGAGTTTAGAGAGCAACGTATGTCATGATACTCTTTCGTTACTTTCACTCTTTACCCCCTTAGGGATGTTCTCTAAAGACAAGGCTGATAGGTCAGCTGATACATAGTAGGAATTCACAAATACAGCCACGAACGCCAAGGCTCGAATAGTCTAAGCCCAATCTGGCACGCGAACTTCACTTCGCGCTCACGCCTCAACCTCCCTCTCCGCCTCGTTTCCATTTCACGATAATCACTTCAGTCAGATCACATCAACTCCTGCCTCATCCTCAAATCTACCTCAACGCGTATCCGCCACCGCCTACTCAAGACCTACTGTTAAGACTTCCATCCGCACACTGCTTTTGTTGTTTGTTCCGCTCGATCGCAAGAATCAAATCTGTCCCTCCTCGGACAGGGGGTCGTGTGTTCCTCTTTGCGCCTCTGCGCACATCCAAGGACCAACGCCTTTACACACATGCATGCAGCCGCTCGTTGATTCTTATACGGGAGATGTTGGTTGGCAACAGGTGGCAGAGGTAGATTGATCGTCTTGTTACGATGTCTCGCGCTCCAAGTGCAAGCTTTGCACAATTCTTCCCTACTGCTCCACGGGCAGCGAAAGACAAGGCGAAGGAGAGGGAGAAGGTCAAAATAATCAGCTCGGACTCGCCCATAATACGAACTGCTACTGATACGAAGACATACATGCCCAAATTTTCCGTCGATGACGCTCCTTCTCATTACGGCGAAGGTGGTACCGCAGATATTGCAGGTTCTGGCCACGATGAAGGCGATATACTCAATGGTGTTGGGTCTGCGAGCTCTCATTCAAGCACGGTTTCTTCTGTCTTCAGCTCTGCTGCACAACAGAACCAATTATCGGCGGCTGGCAGTAATCATCTCAACATGACACCCCTGACGAATATCGGTTCTTCTCCAAATCATGTCGCGAGTCCGTCTCAACACAAGTCTGCCGCACCAGATTCGAGCTTCAATGGCTCTTCCAGCGAAAAGCCCCATACGCCTCATGATATTCCTCTATCAGATCACACTGCCAAGGCAGATACACTTCTCGCAGACCCACGAGTCTATGCTCGAGCTCCCAATAGATGTGTCAAGGGAAGCGCCATCACATACGACCCTTTACTCGACAAGAAGCTGTCATCGAAGGATATGAAGAAAGCGAAACCCATATATAAGGATATTGGTCTGGTACGTACATCATAATCTCATAATCTGCTGCGGGGAGCGTCATCTTACTTTTGTGATTGTTTGGCTAATTACTGGCTTTTC
This sequence comes from Rhynchosporium graminicola, assembly GCA_900074885.1. NCBI lineage: Eukaryota > Fungi > Ascomycota > Leotiomycetes > Helotiales > Ploettnerulaceae > Rhynchosporium > Rhynchosporium graminicola. The sequence continues at coordinate 122,097 of FJUW01000045.1, forward strand.
AGGAAGAAGATGACGCTCCCCCAGCGGATCCACGATTGGCCAAGAGAGGCGGAAAGCTGGATTATATCAACGTTGATTTCCACAATCCCCAATCTCGTCTGCGGCATGCGCCATATCTCCTTCGACCCTACGCATACGATCTGAAGACATCCCTTGGACCTGGTCCGCCCACCCAGGTTGTCGTTACTGGATTCGATCCTCTGCACAACTTTTCCAACGTCTCCGCAATCTTCTCGAGCTTTGGCGAGATTGCGGAAAGCAGCAATAAGCTTCATCCAGACAATGGCAGTTGCTTGGGGTTTGCAACCTTCCGATATCGCGATTCGAGGATTATCAAAGGTGGTCGATTCGTTTCTGCCATCGAGGCTGCCAAGATCGCGGTGCGCAAAGGCTCGAGTATGCGGATTGGATCTAGCAATGTCAAAGTTGAGTTTGACTCCGAAGGGAACAAGAGCAGGCGGATGATGGAGGCTCTGCTGAAGGCCCCGAAGCCCGAACCACTTCCGCAGATCGCGAAAGCAACTCCAACGCCTGTAGGGAAGCCAGCAGATGCTGCAAAGTTCTCCGGTCCTCCCCCAACTGCTCCAAAAGGTCCCGCATCTTCTAGACCAGTATATCGCCCACCCATGCAAACCGCAGCACCGACAACAATTATTGCCCCCACGAAACCGAAGCCTATGCGAGTAATGCCAAGCATCGAACCAGTCTCACAAACGTTGATGCACCAACCGTATATATTCGTCTCTGGCGAATCTGTTCCGTGCATGAATACAACACCTCCACACATGCTAAAGCGTATGAGGCATTTTAATCCCGAAGATGTCAAGATGGACTCTTTCGGGTACTACATTATATTTCCCCCTTCGGACTTCGGCAGAAGCGACTGTGAAAAATGCTGTAGAACACTTGATCGAACACTCATGTTCAATTACACTATGGTCATGAAGCCATATCTATACGGAACTTCTGGATCCCGTAGTGCGGCTTTCAAGGTCGCGCCCAGTCAGAAACGCAGTCGCAGTCCGGCTCCTGGTGATCATAAGGAATGGGACAAGCAAGCAGACCTCGCCCGCAAGCGGGAAGAGGCTGCAGACGTGGAGGTCGAGAGAAAGGAACGTGCGATGAATTTTGACCCGGCAAGAGAAGCAATTGAGGTTGTTCGCAAGCAACTGAAGATTCAGCTCTTGAAGAACATAAGAGAGAAAACAGCCGCGCCTGCCCTACACAATTTCCTGGACCCCGCCAATCATATCGCTAAGCGACGAAAACTTGGTATTGCTGATCCTAAAGATATGAAACTTCATCACATCTACGAGGATGACGAAAGAGAAGATAGTTTTTCAGTTGGAACACCAAATTCTCGCACTGAAAGTACTGATCGACGTGTGATGGGACCCGGTCGCATGAATATTTCTGCAATGCCACGCATTCGGAAGGCTAAGAATGGAGGTAAATCTACATTTGGATTTGCCGATCCGTTCGCCAGAGCACGACCAAAGCCCAAGAAGCTAGTCAGAGGTCTTGCTCAGTTCTACATTCAAAGTGATGGGGAGTCCGAGGATGAGACTCGCTCTGGCGGTCGAGACACCGAAGAACCAGAATCTCGATCAAGAAGCAGAATGACCTCCGAGGAGGAGGATGACGCTTATGACGTTTTCCAAAGATCTCGGGATGTTGGTGTTGCTGACGATGACTCGATGAGTGAGGCCAGCTTCGTTGTTGGGGATAATGCGCCAACGAAGAAGCGAAAACTCGACCTGCAGGTAGAAGCTGCTCTGAAGCGCCAGAAGAAAAGCGACGAAGAATTATTCGGTGTCTCGAGAGACAAAATTGATGAAGAGTTACCATTGTCAGCCGGCACCATCGACGAAGAGATGCCGGATGTTGAATCTATTCTCAGTGATAACCTTGATGCGCAAGCCTCCCTTGCTGAGAGCAGAAGGAAACTTGCTGGCAAGGGCAAGAAGAAGAAATCCAAAAGGCAAATCTTTGAGGAACGTGAAGCTCTCAAAAAAGAGCAAGAGGGTGCCTACCTGGACACATTTGAGCGCCAAGAAAGTGAGATGCCCGAGGAGGACGACGATGAGGAGTTTGTCACAGAAACTGCTCCGGTCGAAACCACTGTGGAGTGGGGCATGTCAGCTGAGATTCCTCGACCAACTGTTGACGATGATTTCAATACGGTCCTTGACCTTGACGGCATCCAAAATCTCATCAAAGATGATGAAGACATCCCAGCCGCCGTGTCGATACTCAAGTCAGTCGGCAATCCCAAACCCGGCTGGGCAAAGCCTTGGGCTTGGAGACAGGAAGACATCAAGGCACTCAATCGTGACGGATACAGAGGTCTTGTCACCACTGATATCACGATCGGAGGTTATTACGTTCCTAATGCGTCTGGTTGTGCTCGTACCGAAGGGACTAAGAAGATTCTGAACGCCGAGAAGTCCAAATACCTCCCTCATCGAATCCGGGTACTGAAGGCACGTGAGCAACGCGAAGCCCTTCTATCACGAACTGGCCAATCATCTGCTGCTGACGCAGCGCAAGCTGCGAAGGTTGCTGCTGAGAAGCTAGCATCCAAAGGAAACTCCCGCGCTAACCGCCTAAGCCAACGTACTATGGCTATGGATCTTGACCGTCAGAAGAAGTCCCTGGGTACCGATGTGGACAACGTAATTAGCTTCAATCAACTGAAGAAGCGGAAAAAGATGGTCAAGTTCGCTCGGTCAGCCATCCATAACTGGGGACTATACGCCATGGAAGACATTACGATGAACGACATGATCATCGAATATGTCGGCGAAAAAGTCAGACAGCAAGTCGCCGATCTCCGTGAGCACCGCTATCTCAAGAGTGGAATTGGAAGTAGTTATCTCTTTAGGATTGATGAGAACACTGTTGTGGACGCGACCAAGAAGGGTGGTATTGCTCGATTTATCAACCATAGTTGTATGCCCAATTGCACGGCTAAGATCATTACTGTGGACAAGAGCAAGAGAATCGTTATCTACGCGCTGCGCGATATTGACGAGAGTAAGTCTTCAATGCCATTGAACCTAAACCAAGAAAAGCTAACATGTAACAGATGAGGAACTCACCTACGATTACAAGTTTGAGCGTGAAATCGGTAGTACGGATCGTATACCTTGTCTTTGCGGTACGACAGCGTGCAAAGGATTCCTCAACTAGATCCTCGTTTTTTTTCAATTTCACGTTCAACCCGCTATCCAGTAAAAATGCAGGGGTATTACTTCTGAGCGCGGATTCCAGTTGATCCACCGGTCCTGCACGGCATTTCGTGGCACTGTTTTCGTACAGGCACGCAGGATATTATGGTCAGTGCTATGGAAGGTTGGAACGAATAAAACATGTACTTTTTCAACCAGGTTCTCTTTCAGGCGGGGCGGGGCATTTGCTTCACAGGAGCTTTGGCGTTGAATCTGAGGTTTCTGGATGACAATTTGATATCAGGGGGTCGGTTGCTTTAGCAGCAACGTTTTCTCAGTTTTATGATGTGCACTCGGTGTCACATTTGTATGATTAGGCGAAAGAGAAAGAAAATAGCGAGTCGCAGGTCAAAAGCACTCGGAAGGCATAGGAGAAGAGAACGGCTGGATGGCTGAAAGCCGATTGTATGTATGTAGGGATAGATGGGATAATGAGCCGGCGTTGGGTGATGGACGCAAGAGATGAGACGACATGCGAATATGGGCTTGCGAGCTGCGTCTTGCTAAAAGCAAGCATGCGCACAATAGAATTAACCGATTGATGAAGCGTGTGTACAAGAGCATGAGTGAAGCGTAAAATTGGAGTGCGATTCCAGGGGCGCAAACAATTATCTGATCTTCGGCTTTTCTCAAAAACAGCTTTTTCTCGATTCGACGTCCTTAATTCGTTTGGATCACACGGGAGTCCACTCTCGAAACGGAGTTTGACACTGAACACTACAGAACCTGAGAGGTATGTCGTGAAATGATCTCTCAAGCTCTGTTACGTGCACATACATTTATTCTCTGTAATTTACATTCCCAGCTCTGGCTTGCTAGTATGACTGAAGATCAGTATGCTTTTGAATATCGGGTATCTTGGTCTGTCTTCTCTTTTCTGAACGAATCTCGACTCCATCCGCTTCCTATTTGTCCTCGCTAAGGACGATTCCTCACAGAATATTTGATGGTCCTCGATTCCTCATCCCCGTCCCGTTCTCTGAACATCTATACCGTCCCATCCTAATTGCTAAACTCCTCACTCCCACTCCCTTCGCCATGCACCTCCCAAAATCCCCTATAGACGATCACGTCTCCTCTCCACAATCCACTCTCACGATCAGCTTTCCTTCCCACATACCCATCTTAAATCAGACTAGGTGATTCGGTAACAGGAAATTCGCAATCCCTTCTTTGATCTTGTATTCGTGGCCGCAATTTGCGCAGACTAAACCGCCTTCACTGATCTGTGTCTCGAGAAGGAGGTTGTGTAGTTCGGAGGAGAGTTTGGGATCGGACTCAAGGTCGGAGGTGGAGGGCGCGGTGGGAGGGAGAGCGGGGAACCCGAGCTTGAGGAATCGATGTTAGTATCCGTCTTTCTTCGGGAGTTTGTGCTCCTTGACAAGAAGGGGAGGGAAAGTTAGAGGAGCGGACGAGAAAGGAGCAGGATATTGAGGAATGGTAGAAGGGAGAGCTGATATACTTCGGAAGCAGTAATACACAGCGCGGCCCAATCCACTCTCGGCAGCACATTCACTAGTAATTGGTGATTCGGCGCTATGCTGTCGGATACCAATTCGCAGTCCTTTGGGTGCAGAGGGAAGGAAGTAGATGTGGATTTGCATGCTTTGACGGCGCAGGTGAGGAAGTTGAGCGTTAGGACTTTCATTTTGTCTGTGGATCGAGGAAGTGGACGCTGAATGGTTTGGTGGATCGTGGGATTCTGCGGAGTCTAGAGGGTAGTATGTGGTGGTGTTGGGATTTTCTGGGAGCTGGTGGCTGTCGTGATATGATGCACAGTAGTAAAGTGATTTGGAGGGGTCGCTGAGGTTCTGCTAAACTTTTTTGAAGATCTTCGATAGCGCGTGGAGATTAGATTAGATTAGATTGGATTGGAGGATCCACCTTCGTCGGCACGTTCCCAGGAATGGATTGGTCTCGGCTGGGTATGTAAACAAAATGTCGAGATTCAAAGACATCCAACTTTGATAACACCATTTACTTGTTCGCAAATGAGTAGTGTCAAATCGACTATGATATCGGAAGACCCTGAGTACAATCTTGGCGAGCTGAGACATGATTCACATGAATTATTTGTTTCGAGAAAGTCTTAATAGTTATGTTCGATTGTTGCAGATTAAAAAGGTGAACTAAGTCAATTTATCTGCTTGGACACATTCTTGTTAGGTATCAAATTGTCATCCGTGCCTCAGCCTGTTATCGGTGAGTTACTCCATCAGCTGTCGTTCTTACTTCTCACATATAGAGCTTATCTCACTATAATCGCACCATTAAAAGGCTAGATTTCCAATAACAGGAAACACAGATCTCTCAGATCTTTGCATCAGATTTTAAGAGGATCGGAAACATAATCTTAATTATTCTTTTCAAATACTTGAGCAGCCGATTTCTAATATGGTTCAATTGCTTACACACACAACAAGAGAAAAAGTCATCCCCGATCAACAAGAGTCAATTTCTTGTAAAAGATCCCTAGGTCCCAAGTCGCCATTATTACTGCAGATCAGATCCAGTCTTCATACAAAAGCGCAAGCAAAGCAGGACCTCCCCTCTACCGTAGAGAAACTCAGACGACCCTATTCGCAACCACGAGCAAGAACACCGTAATCTCAGGCTTCATAATTCCTGCACTAATTGGAGACCGATCCACCGATCGAACTTCAACCTGCTCGTAAAAATAGTTGGCATAGGCTGGATCATTGAGGAAAATCGATACCCGTGCCGCGCTCTCAATGTCGTCCTCATGACACGGCAACTCGAACGGCTTCCCAGAGGCCCAGTTTCCCCAAAGTACGACTCCAACCCAGAATTGGTCGATTGACATCTTCTCTACGATGAGAAAACGTGGTACGGCTACCAGATATCGTGTTGCTGCTGCCATGACTTCGGAAGACATCAGTTTGTCGATGTAGATGGCGTATTCTTGGATGTGGATGTTCGGCTTGGGCTCCTTGTCGAATGAATACACTACCGTGCCATCTGTGAACTCTGACACCTTCTTATCTTTTTCGACGAGAAACTCTGCGAGGATATTGCCGGAGCGACGGAATGCATTGAGAGGTACGCGGAAATGATGTGGCTGGCCTGGCGCGGTAAGTGACTTGGTTGGATCTTCTTTGGTCAGGAGTATGACCAATTCTTCGCAATATGTCGAGACCTGCACAAAATCGTTCTTCTTCTTGATGGAACGGATAGGCAAGTCCTCAAAGTCTGAGAGAACATTCTTCTGATAGGAATTCGAAGAACCTCCGCGGCTTTTCAAAATCGACGAGAAAGGATTACCGCCATAGACCGATTTTTCTTGTTGGTCTCTGAAGTTTTGCTTCCAGTTCTTAGGGATATATGTTTTCGACTCTCCTAGTGGGTACATTTTGTTGTCAATGTCTTCTGGAACAAGCGACTTTCGAAGAGAAGGTGAAGGCTCGAGTTTTGGTTGAATAACAGGCTCGGGTTGCTGAAGCGCGACATCAGGGGACAAGATAGGAACATCATCTGCTATCTAGTCAGCTCGAATACATGATTATTAGCGAGGCAAACGAAGAAGGCGCACCATCATTCAAGAGCTTCTTGGGCATATTACGGATCATCATTTCGAGGTGAGCCTCTAATTCAGCAAGAGCCGCAGCCTCAGGTGCGTATCTCCTCTTGAACGCTTCTTCTTCCTTGGTATTTCTGACAGACGAGAGATTAAACAAATCGATTTCCATTGGTGTCGACATGGTGAAGAAAATTATAGTGTTCGAGACAAAAGGTTGACTCAGGGAGAGAATGATTACATGGAGAGATTCGAACCTGGAGTAGGCAGGCGGCAGTTGGCAAACTACCGGGTGAGTCTAGCTGCTTCTTTATTGAGGTGAAGAGTTGATTGAGAGGTGAATTCATCTTTAGCTTTAGCAAGAGCTGCAAGGCTAGAATCATCCACTTGGCTTTCCCATTTTATGCTCTTAAGGGTAGTGCAGCATTCTAGTCTTGGTATAGAGAGATTACTGAAGTGAGAATAGATAGCATTAGTCAACACAAGTATTTAAAATCTCTTGAACCATGTCTCATCGGTTGCTAATACTGCTCGGAGTCCAGGCTTTCCCTTCCCAACATCCTCCTCCGCTAAGCGAGATTTCAAAACAAAAGGATTATCCCACGTGATCTCTATAATGGGGTTTTCAGTTTCCAGGAAACTCCGATGCTAAAGGACTGCCCCACTAGATTTCTAGATATTAAATATCCAACCTTTCCCTGCAAATTGGAAGCGATGTCACTCCAACGGAGGTTGAGACAACTTGATGGCAATCGCTAAGATCTTGTCATAAGATTTTTCAGTAATTCTCAGACTTCCCGTACCGGTGACGCCATCAATAAAAGTTTCGAAGCAACCACCTGGGAGAATATGCAAATGGGGCAGCAGAGCCCAGCTAGTGTAAGCCATTAGCCATCATCCCCCAAGTGCATGTTGCATGCTCCCAAGCCGAACAGGGAGTAAGGTTGGTAACTGTTGGTCTCCCAAATCAAGATAAACTCTTCTCATTCTGGGTCAATTAAGAGTTCTATCGCCAAGTCTGCACGAGGCCTTTTGTGAAAAGACGAGATCTGTAATCAATCAGTGTTACTCGTCGAAAGTAGAATAGAGCGAAGATTTGTGGAACTCTTCTCACAGGAGCATAGGTAATCTCCTGGAATGCGACTAGTCCTTCGGGCGAACTTGTATGGAAAACAACAACCGGATGTTTGTTGGCCCCGCTCGCTAATTCGCAGAAAAGTACGTCTTCAATTTGATACCAAGGATTGTCACATGTTTTCAATCCGAGATAATATTCCGGCGTAACATTGATACTTAGGATGTCTCCCAGCCTAAAATTAGTTTATGCTACATTGAGTGCCATAATTTGGTCCCTGAGGATTTGTGTTGAGTATATAGATAACGATGGAAATTTTGACAACCCGGGCAGAGAGAAGACAGGAATTGTATGAGGATGAGGATGAAAGAGGTCACTCCAAGAAAGGACTGCTATAGACTACAGACCTTCACAGTTGGAGGATATAAGATTTACGAACACTCAGATGCGTCCATATCTATATAGCTCTACAATTTCCATGCACCACCAAAAGTCTTCATATTCCGAGCCTGAGTCTCGGTGGACTTGCCATTTGTCAAAGTTTATTCCCTGTCCAAATCCTCGGCCGGAACCCCCTCATGAAAGGGTCTTTGTTAAGTAACAAAGCATTGTTATGAGACTGATTTCCTTAGTAGGGCGAGCTCAGGGATCACAAATACAATGGCATGAGGTGAGATGAATTACAGGGGAAAAGGATTCTATTGACAAAGTCTTTGTTGTGGTCAAGCAATATGTAAGTTAAACCAACAATCAAAAATAGCAACCTGGAAATAGCTGTAATTGTATCTTTAATCTGAAGTTGAGCATCAGCTTCTACGATTCTGTTTCAAACCAATAACTAATATATGATCAACAATCCCAACTTGGCTCTATTGGGTTTTCCAGCTGCTCAGGCATATGTTTTGACACAGCAGCTCTCTCTAAAATTCGACCTCGTACCACGATATTTTGCACCAAACTACCCCTGGAGATGCAAATCATCCGCATACCCTACTTTTATAAAGTACTTCGAATGCCAGAACAACTAGCACTTGTAGGGAAGGATTCGGAGCCGTAAAAGGCACTCACATTCAACGATTAAAAAAAGGATAACTTCGCAAACGGCAGATATCCAGCGTCTTTCACCATTTCTCAGTGTCCCAAGATTTGGTTCTGACATTAGTAGGTTGAAACTAACAAAACAAGGAAAACGTATAAAAAAAATCCATATAAGGTATTATGGCGCTGTCCAAGTCGACATCCAGGTTCCATACGTGTGATCCAAGACCCATATGAACCCCAAAGCCTTGATACTACTCTTTGGTGAGGCGCACATGGTGCATGATAGTACACTTGGGACTTGTCCACCTCCGAAATAGTGAAGTCGGGAGAATGTGCCAGTTTGGTAGCGAGATCCAGCTCGTTTCTACCACGACGCTCTTATTTTTAAAAGCGAATGAAATTCTCATCCGTGAATCAGCCTTGTCATTGTGTGATTCAAGGCAAGTCGAATTTCTTCGAGGGCAGATTGTTCTTCCGTTCCCTAATATTTCCAAGCGATGTCCTCGGATACCTGCTACTGCCTGCCCAAGAAGCGACGTGATTACAACTAGCTGAAACCTATGGTAATGGTAGAAGCTTTGAAATTGACTATATATTGGTACAATGGTCAGATATTGCGTCTGCTTTTCGTTGATGATGTGAATCGAAATGCGGGGACGACGGCGGGATGGCGAGCAGCCATTGGGATAAAACAAATTTGCACAAGAAGGCAACAGGAGTCGTACATGTAGGTGGAGCAAGTTGGGCTCGCTATAAAATTCCTTGGAACACCGTCGATTTCGACGACGTTGCCGGGCTTGACCGATTGTATTTGTGGCAAAGAGGCCGTAGCCGAGAAGAATTAATCAAGACGTATTATGCGATAGACCCAAGGATAATTCTAATATATCGAGCTATGAGCGCCATAGTTAGGCCATTGGACATGGGCTTTGGGAATTGGTAGAGATGGTCGATGAGAGGTGTAATGCATAGACAATGGACAGGAGTGTCATCGATCTCTGTAAGTTGACAGCCTTGTAAAATGTCCTCTGAAATATTGCAATTTTGGATCAAAATTTTCAATCTCTGTCTTGATCACAGTGAACTCGATCCAAGTACTTATTGGGGAGCAGTACGACTATTCGGAGGTTGGATTCAATTCAAAAACTGTCCTTAACCTGAGACTAGACGCCGACTCGAATCCTGATACGGATACTGGATCGAGATGACGAATACTAGAGAAACTTTTAGGTACCTCAGCCATGGACAATAGCTACGAAGAAAATATCATGTATGAAAGTGTGTATTAAACTAAGCGAATGCATGTCGAAACACTTTTTTTTTCGACGATTCCCTTGTTTGGCTTGAAGTGTGTCCGAGACTTCGCAGAGAAAAGATATGCTCAACTTTCCTCACTAGTTCCGCCATTGAGGAATGGTCATAATATCTTGGTCGGATGATCAGAAACCGACACCTCGAGAAGTTGTAGCAGGAGATCATTGCCGTCTAGCCGCTAGTCCTCAGAACTGCATCCTCGTTGAGATGCAGTGATTGTTGTTCTCTGTAGGAGTAAGCTTGCTTCTCTCGAAGAACCATTACTTGTATGCATTTTGAAAGCAGAGGGAGGCCAAACGACAGTCGATGAGATGGACCGTGCTTGCACTAGATTCGGAACTGTTTCCGGCAAACCGAAGGAGATAATTTTGTCACATTATATTTGAATTGTCCTGATTAAGCGAGGACCTTCAAGGGCCCGTGAGGCCCGGTAACTGTGCAATGTGATCAGGTCTGAGGCTCAAGATGGTTGAGTAATGATGGAGCGTGACATGTTTTAGCATACAGGCAAATCGGAATTCAGATAAATGCAGATGCGTTGCGGAAGAATTGCCATCGAACTTCCGCCAGTGGTCAAATCATGCAGGTCTTCATAGGGAATGATCGACCAGACCCATGATCGGCACAGCGGGAGGAACCTCAGTGCCAAGTCTTCTTTCCAGATTTCGTCTCCGAATTCCACGAACCATATTCGTGTGAGTACCCGCCGAAATTGTATTTAATAAACATGCAACCACGCGGCAGCCACACCGTACAAAAACAGCTTCTGTAATGAGATAACTTGGACTACGAATGGATGACCAAGGGGGAAAAAAGCAATGTACGGGTAAACAAAGATGTGCATAAAGGAAACGGATGTTTGATAGAGATGCTACGACGTGCTGTATGATCTGGAGTATAAAAGGTCATGGATACCCAATGCATATGAAGAAGACAAGCAGCTTCCTCTCTTCTCCAAACAATTCCGCATCCTGAGAACTCATGATGAAGCTCCTCGCAACCATCACCACCCTGACATCTGTAGCCTCTGCTCACTACGTCTTCCCATCCCTCATCTCCGCCGGCGCAACAACAGAAGAATGGGCCAATGTCCGTCAATGGACGGGATACTACACCAACGGGCCAGTAACAGATGTCTCTTCTCTCGACATACGATGCAACGTTGACGGCTCGACCAAATCCGCGAAGACGCTCGCAGTCACTGCTGGCTCCGTTCTGGGATTTACCGCAAAGTCGGGTATCACTCATCCGGGTGTGATGCAGTTCTATATGGCGAAGGTGCCACAGGGAAAGACGGCCGCTACATGGGACGGCAGTGGAAGTGTTTGGTTCAAGGTGTTTAATGATAAGCCGACTCTTGGGTCCAGTATGACTTGGCCTACGGATGGTAAGCAGTCTCCCAAGAGAAACATGTTGACGAAAAAGAATTGCAAGCTGACAGAATGACACGGTATAGGCAAGGCATCGGCATCGTTCACAATCCCAAAAGCAGTACCAAACGGCGAGTACTTGGTACGAGCCGAGCACATTGCTCTCCACTCTGCTGGTAGCACAGGAGGTGCTCAGTTCTACATCTCGTGTGCACAGGTCAGTGTCACTGGAGGTGGTTCTGGAACTCCTGGACCGCTCGTTGCTTTCCCAGGCGCGTACAAGCCAACCGATCCTGGAATTCTGATCAATGTGTACTACCCAGTCGTGAGTTTGAAACTCTCCAGAACTCTTTTTTTGCGAGAAGCTGACATTAAATAGCCCACGTCTTACACACCACCCGGACCAGCTGTCTGGACTGGATGAGAAAGATTGGCTAGGGATTGAAGAAGACAACTGAAGACAATTCGAATGCGGGCTCGTTGGTGAATAGAGGAAAGAAAGTGATGGAAGGGATGGACATATAGCGAAGACAATTGTACATATGTAGCAAGGCATCCTGTAAGTAAATCATTCATTCGTTGAACAATTTACGTCCAAAATAAACCTGCGATACGGGGGTTTGGACAACGAGATATATCAGAATTGTGATCGCAGGATAGTGGTCTTCAATGACTTGCTGATATTTGTAATATGAGAAATACGACACAAACATGCTATCGCTAAAGCATCTTTCACGCCAAATTGGCGACAGAAGTACGATTTTTTCCCGCTTGGCAACTGCACGAATTCTCATGATAGGCATTGATAACAAATGAAATCCGAATGAGTGAATATTGAATTGGAGGCTCGGTCCCACTTGATGTTTATATCATCTCTATGGCAATGTTGAATGTGAAATGGATCATGTCTTCAGAGAAGTTCCCACCCTTGAAAGGAACGATTGTAAAAGGACGTTCAAATTGAGAATTAGAGTTTGATACCATTTACCGCTTTGCACGTGACGAGGCTACTTTTCTGCGTTAGTGGTGGAACGGGCATCCGTAAAGTTTTTTCTTCCTATCTGTTCGAGTCTCGAACATCCTACCACGGGATCCCTATCACTCTCGATAGAACATCACAAATTCGAAATGGATCCAACTATGGAAGACATTATCACGAATACCACCAGACATGGTCAAGTGCAAGTCCAGTTCATCACCAGCGACTCAACGATCGAGCTCGAGGAGGGCAAAAGGCAGCTTCTTGTGCCCACCAGTGAGCAGAAACACCATCATGATATTGAGGAATCCGCTAACGCGCATACAAAGATATTGGCAGATATGGAATCTCTCAGATCCTCAATTCGGAATCTATGCTCGATACTGGTGCGCCAATTCCCTTTGATATTCTCGTTAATGGAGCTTTCCTACGCACAACCCTCGAAGAATACCTCACGGCAAATGGTCTTTCCTCAGAAACGACTATCGAGTTGCAGTATGTTCGCAGTTTGATCCCGCCTCTGTACGAGGCAAGCTTTGAGCACGATGACTGGGTCAGTTGCGTGGATGTATTGTCTGCGACTTCAAGAGCTGGCTCCTGGGACGGTCATGGTGTTACTGTGGGCCAGGAGCGCTTGCTTTCTGGATCATACGACGGATTGCTGAGGATATGGAACAAATCTGGACAAACAATTGCGACGTCAGCTTCGTCCAGTACGGGTGGTCATTCATCAAGCATCAAGTCTGCGAAGTACATTTCACCATCGCAAATTGCTTCCGCTGGTCTGGATCGCACAATCAGAATATGGAAATATACAGAAGCAGAAGATCAGTTATCCGCGACACTGAAACCGACATTAGAGCTGTATGGCCACAAAGGTGGAATCGAGTCGATCGATGTTTGGGGTCCTTCGAATCAAATACTTTCTGGGTCTACGGACGGCAAGATCGGGTTATGGACGACTTTGAAGAACTCCGCACCAGAAGCAAATGCCTCTCTGATATCCTCCGGTCCTACTGCAAAGCGCCGCAAACTTACCACATCTACGTCTACTACACAACGAGGCCCTCTATCCTTGATCGCCTCTCACAGTGGACCAGTAAACGCAGTCATCTTCAACCCTCTAGACCACACAGTAGCATACTCCGCATCTCAAGACCACACCATCCGCACCTTCGACCTCACAACCTCCAGTCTCGTTGATACACGAACAACTTCTCATCCTTTACTCTCCTTGACTGCTCTTCCAGGAATCAGTCACCAGATACTAGCAGCTGGTACCAGCGCCCGCCACATCACACTCCTCGACCCTAGGATATCTTCTCAATCTACACAAGTCATGACTCTCCGTGGGCATACTAACAAAATCGTCTCGCTCGGTCAGGACCCAGAAAGCAGATATGGCTTAGTTAGTGGAAGTCACGATGGCACCTGTCGCATATGGGACTTGCGAAGTTCGAGGCAGGGAACGAAAGATGAAGGAGGTGGACAGGTCGGCGAGGCGGTATATGTGGTAGAGAGGGAGTCTCATAAGGGTGTCAAGAGACCGGTCGGTGGTGATGGGATTAAGGTGTTTGGTGTTGCTTGGGACGAGAATGTTGGAATTGTTAGCGGAGGCGAGGATAAGATGTTGCAGATCAACAGAGGGAGAGGTATCACTAAGCCAGCGGAGTCGTAGGATATTTGAATAAATCGAACACTTCCTGATATCTAGCCAGGAGAATCAGCCTGCCGGAAGTTAAAACGCATGAAGTCATCTGGATGAACATTTTCGTGTTCTTTCCGATTTTTTTTTTCGGGGTAGCAACTTCCTCGAGACACCTTCCAATATGCTAGTCCTGCCTTAATAGTGTCAATCACGCAGATCTCCTCGTCGTCTTATTAGACTTCCGAGCCCATCTGCCGACTTCCATTGAGAATACGATCGACCCTGCCATAGGGCCAAATACTCGCTTGTTCTCTTATATTACTCGTTAGAATATCAATGGTAGAGGCGGCATGATCGGCGCAGCATGATATTCGTACTCAATTCGAATCCGAACATCATAAATGACTACGGCTCGTGCCGTATAGATCCCATTCCAGACTGACAAGCTCAAGTCGAGCAAGAGAGGACATTCCTGAACTTACAGATACTCTACCCAATGGTCATGCGGCAAGATTATTTCCCTGGACTTTCGGATTTCCAGCCGCCTTGGGCTGGGCGCAGTCTTCACCAGCCACGAATGCCGAAAACCGCGAGAAACAACTGCAATTGACCTTCTGCCAAGAATTGTCTGTACTCTGATAGATGTCCGCCCTGGAGTTTGACTATCATCCGCAAACACCGCTCTTTTCCAATCCCGTTCTCTACAATACATAAAATAACATATGACTGGCTGTCATAGCAAATGATACAGTAAAGTAAGCACTGTGTCGGAGGTTTATCACTAAACCAATGTGCAACCAATCATACCGATTCGAGCGCTTGTTCCGATCAATCTAAGGAGCTGTTCACTTAGCTCCCTCCTCCCTATACCACCTCGCCTCACTTTCCTATTCTACAGGGCACCGTTGGAATATGGTCGCGATTGGCTTCAAGTGTTGAAATCCAAGGCCATTCTTCCATTTGCTACAGCTTTTTGTTCCAGGACTGTCTAGTCTTGCCAGTTCGGTCGGAAATACATGTGAAAAGCGCTCAGACTAAACTGGTGATCGCTGACTTTGGTACCAAGATTTAGCTAGCCAAGTAGGCACACGATTAAATATTTCTTAGGGCTGCGTCTCCTTTTTGGGAGATTGTGCTGAGTTGGAGCTACAGATTGGATACTACATAAGCAGAGAGCGCACTTTCAGACATGATTCAGGCCCTTCGACATACGACCTCAATTACCACTCGCAGAACCGCTTTCAGGATATCAATCTCTTCCTCAACTTAGCCTTCCGGATATCCACACCTCAGGATGAAGATCACCATTGTATATTTGTCTTTGGCAACCCGGGTTGTTCTCGCGAATGCTTTAGACAACCACGTGCAGCTGAGAGCCCATCAGCAAGATTCAGACGAAGATAGCGGCTACGATCCAATGGTCGAGTACTTGTTTCGAATGTGTAACCCATTTTACAGGGAATACCTCGACAAACCAGGGCCTTCAAAAATACACATTTGGGTATACTCAAGCTCCAGCCTTCTCGCCTGCACCTTGTGATCAAGTAAACTTCATCCATGGAGCCTGTGTGGCTAATGGAACTAATTCCTCTGTAGATTTCGCGGCAGAGTAGCAATGTCTTGTATGAATGCTCTCTTTGTCTAACAGATCTATTTGGCGGGAACTAGCGCTGTTTCGCTGTCTTATCTAACACCAAACAGTGCGGCAGTAACTTTTGGGACGCCCATGTTGGCTGCGACCAATGCCATCGGGTCCATGGCCATGCATTTCTGCTCGACGAAAAGGAGGATATTGCATATTGGTCATCTCTGAGGGCAGCCGAGTATACACCATCACCTTACCCATCAGTGCTATACCACAATCTCATCACGATGGTGATAGTGACGGGTCGTTGACTAGATTACGACTTACGTTGACCGATGACAAGTTTCCCAACAATACCAACAATACGGCAGTCAGCAATTACTGGACTACGAGTTCACATGCTGTCGCTACGATTGGGAGACTAACAGGAGCGGCTACAGGAAGACAGACTACGAGGACGGCGACTGATTATGACATCTTCACATCATTGACGTCTGCTAGTCCGACTGCCAGTGGAAGTGGGGTGGGTCACTCCAAGCCCAACTTTAAACAGAAGTGGAACCGGAAATGGGACTGGAGCGGCTCTAACGTCTACCTCTAGTACTGCTGCTGTTGAAAATTTTGCTGTTAGGAGTGGATTATTCTTGGTGGTGGTTAATGTCGTTGTTGTCATGCTGATGTGAGAGGTTGATGATTTCTGAGTTATTTTCGCTTCGCTTTCTCGGGTTGCTGGAAAAGGTTCCCGAGTAGTCGAACATTAACAATTATATGAATGTCATATCGGCTTAGTAGACAATCTCCAAGCCAACAAAAACGATAGTAAAGAGCGCTTGAAAATGTTGAGATCTTCTGGCTTGAAAAGAACCATTGAATTACCCAAGTGATGTTGTTTCATTATTCTTGTGGAATCCCGATACATCTTACAAATAAGTTCTTGTCCAACATAGCCATTCAAATCTCTCTCAGCAACGTCACCCTCAAGTCACTTAACAATGCATGTCCTGGAATTCTTCAATTAGGAATTGACAGCGATTGAAAACCGAATCGATTGATTTAGAAGACACGTGATTTTACTTTCAGGTCACAATTCTACCCATAAAGCACGGGAAGATCTTGGATATGTTTAAAAGGTTTGTGCAGTTGGGTTTCGCAGTGTCCTTCTCCTAGTCACACTAGAACCTCTGTCATAGACCATTCTTGCGTCATGCTGAGCAAGAAGCTTGAAAATGCAATCAATTTCTCGAATAATCAAATCTCATGACTATATGAAATACAAACAAGTTCTCTCGGGTGACTCACTCGTCACACGTTCTCAAAATTCTACCTGTTTTTAAGTTTCAGAACAAAGCGGTATGAAGATGATCACCAGGGCTCGTCTGTAAAGGAGCAGCTAGCTGCTTCTTATAAAACACCCCAATTTCGCGTTGATGGTTCCTTGTATCTTGAATAGAGACGAAAATAAGCCAGATTCGAATAGGTTACACACTTAATTCTGGGGAAATTATTCTACAATTCTTCCTCCGACATTGGACTCATGTAAGATGTGTCGACGTGGCTCGCAAGCCGAACGGCGGTGGATAGACTACGGCCTACCAGCTGGAATAAATGCCAAGAGATGCTCCTTTTACATAAGAAAACTCTTTCATTTCGCCTGGGTTATTCGAACGAGTCATGTTTTTCGTATAAACAAAGCAGGTTGTAAATAAACCCTCGCTTATTGAGGTGGGGCGATTGACCTCATCCTACAAGTACAAATCTCCTGAATGCATAGCTGAGTACCTCGATACGGGAACTAGGTATTTTGCAATGCGTTGACAGAACTTCAAATGTCACTGAGATGCTCTGGGGACTCATAGTTTCCTAGGATTACACTCTCCTGATGCTAATTGCATTCGCCCTGCTCAGGCGTTCCTGTCTGCTCTTTGGGGACATCTGAGAAACGGGGATATGGTTATATAGATCTGAAAATCAAGTAAGAATAGTGAGGGACGGTCGGTTTATTACAGAGTGTACTGTCCTTGAAGATTGTGCTCCGTAGGATTTCTCACAAGTCCCAGGCATGATGGGGACGGCCTCTGTGATTGTGAACTCGACTCTAAGCACCCTCCATAGATCTTTACATGGTATTCACCATTATGGGCATTCTGAATGTATGGAGGAAATTATATCACCGTTTCCTACGGTCAGCTCCAGATTTGAGGTCCTATGCTGAGTTTTCAAGGCAGAAAGTCCACAAATGTTGGCCGGTCGTCCCCACCCTGGAACGTCTCTTATAAACACAACACCCCAGTGAATCTAGCCACGCGACTCTGATACCAGACAGGATAGTATTTTGAAATTCCAAGCTTTCACAATCTACCTCATCACACACATACACTCTTAATCTTACCAGTCTGCAAAATATCTCTTGTCAATTTTGTCGAATCATTAGCATCAAAATCTGCTTGGTCATTGATCGTCGTCTTGACTTCAGCTATCGTTCAACCCCGATAATACACACGTACCGACGGAGAATACCTGCAGATATGGCAGATGTGGGTTTGAAGCGGAGGGCAGAGGATAGCGTGTCCAAATCACCAAGAAAGCGCGCGAGAGGGATTGATGGTGCACAGCAATCCCAGGAAAGAGAAATTGCTAGCTTAGATCAACAACAATCTGACCTCGCGGAAGTCGATCCAGCTCCCAACTCTGACGGCTCCGCCGGAGAAACCTCATATTTGGTATTGTCTATCTTGATCTCATTGAGGAAGTTGGCTGTCTTCGAGGGGACAACTCAAGGGACGCAACGATGGCAAGACGAAAGGTCCACTCTTCAAGAGTATCCATCAATTCAAGACATAGACTTCCTCCGTCCAGATGAAGTGAGCACAGGAAGCGCTTCGGACGTCACACTCGAGACCTTACAACGTAGGTGCGTTGCAGCTGGCTGCGCAATTTTACAACCTGGCGACATTATTCTGTTCAGGGTGACTGCAGATCATTGGAAAGAGATTCAGGTACGATGGTCTCATCTTCATGTGGAAAAATCTGCTAACGACATGGTATAGATGGCAACTACTGTAAGATCAAGTACATTCACCGCACAGCAAGGTGTTTTCGCTCCACCAAACAAAACCCTTTCGATATTAGTACCACCCGGTCTCACGGAAGACTTCATCCCTGGTGCAGGCAATCTTGTCTTCCCAAATCATCTTCACCCCGAGCTGATTCGCGCACCAACATCAATTCATAAAGCTGCACGCACGCAACTGCCAGGTCTACCCGTACAACCGGGAGAAACGAGAGGACTCTGGCGCAGCATGCATGTCTCTCGCGACGAGGAAGAAATAGGAACACTGAATGAGATGCGACTAGCCCAGAAGTTCTGCGAGAACGAGGAGGATTTACAGAAGCAATTGACCTTCTCGGAAGGGCGTACGAGAAACACCACATCCAAGATTGGTTCCAACGCTGCAAAGGCTGGATTCCACATGTATAGTACCGGTACTCTCTTCCTCAAGGTTAAATCGGAGGCTCTGACATCTCTGAATCAGAGTCTTATCATTGACCTCGGAGCAGAGCTTAATGAGAATTTAGCTGAGCTTGCGGAGGATGAATTCTCAATTGTGATTGTCGACAACAGAGGCGCGCATTCTGAGGGTATTCCTTCCCCGGATGACGAAGAGTCCTTAAGCAAGGTCCTCATTGAAGGACCAAAAGCTTTCAGTACAGAGTATACGAGAAGGATTGCCGGTAGTGCTGGATGGACCAATGGCCATGCGCATCTGTAAGTCACCATAATTATCGAGCACATTCAGAAAGTTTCTCCTAACTTTCTCGCTCTCAACTACCATTATGAATGATCAAGACTAATGGTGTATTATTGAATGAAGGTCGCTCCCATCACTATGCAGAGATGATACAGGTGTTAGCACAATTATGGGACCCTTCCAGCACCTTTATAGAGTGCCAGCTGGAAAGAGCCTCCCTGTTCCGCCTGGCGAGGAAGTCACATGGACACCTGAAGAGAAAGCTGCCGCGCAAGAATTCCACGAGACCGAAATCAAAAACAGAGTCCGACACTATCCACTGCCCCTTAATAGAGCACGTCTTCCACGCAATATCCGAACGATGCAATATCGAAAAGTTGACGATGGATGGATTGTCGATACTCGTGCACATCCTGATTGTCATGTCAAAGATGCGGTATCCGATGAAGATTTTGAAACTGCGATGAAGATGCCGCGTACGCGTCCGTTGCCAGCACGAGAGGTTGAAGAGATCAAAGATGGACCTGGTGAGGGTGCGCCCTGGGCTGGGTATGAGTCGATGGGCCGCGGGTCTTCGCAGATGACTGGAAGACACGCAACGCTTGAGAACAGGTTCAGGGGTTACGAGGATCAGTTGGGAAGGAACACTGAGCAAAGCTGACCGAGATTTCTCTTGTCATAAGACATGGAGATTTGTTGTTACAATATATCAGGTTTATTGTGGGTTTTGGGAGATTGAAAGATTGAGAAATGTTGGCGTCCAAGCACGAGCTGTGGACTACGAGAATAGTGGAAATTGCTAGATAATTGTGCATTAAAACCAAGTTTCGGAAGCAAACAAGCAATAGAAATGAGAAGTAACATGTTTAATATCGCGACTTGATTTCATAATGACATAAATACCGCATAATTCTGCCCATACAGCACTCTACCATCACCTAAGTATTCGATGACCAAATTACCCGCCTAGTAATTGCACTGCCCGTAATGGCCCAAAAAACAGAGAGTCGTATACTTGAGCGGTATATTAATTGAATATTGCAATCTGGTTAGGAAACCTGTCTCTCGTAAGAGTTTGCGACGCTGTCGTACTGTGGCCAGTGTGAAAAGGTGAGAATAATCAAGCGTGGGCCAGCCCGAGTGAGTACATTACCCCATTCCGAGCGAAGTCATGGATCTATCTCACGGACTATGATGGCTGTTTGATGCTCGCCGTGAGATTTAAAACACTTGTTGTACCCACTACTGGCGCCCTAGAGTTTGCTGCCATAGAGACATTCTTGCTCGGTGAGAAAGTCGACGGCTTCGGTGTCGTTGGCTTGACAGGCTAGCAAGTTATAGTTGAGCGCTGCTTGCAGGGGAGTGTCGCTTTGGGTCCAAGAGAGAGAGTACAGGTTCTTTTCATGTCTTCGAGAAGCTAGTAGTTTATAAAGCAGACTAAGACGAGGTAGTCGTCTACTGAATCTTTTCAGCCACTATGCTGGCGAGGTGAGATGGGAGACGAGATGGTTGAGGAAATCAGTGAGATTAGAGCATCAAGTCTGAAAGCTTTCATTAGCAGCACAAAGAAAGTAAGACGATTTGGTATTTCAAGCAGTATGATTACCTTTTTCCTTTGGCTGTGTCTCGCGCAGCACAAAATGTTTAAAAATGCTCGGTGTAGCTCCACTCGCATACAAACCTGGAGCAAAGGGTATTTTCCAATTGTCAAAGCATTTTGTAGACTAAGCAAGCTTCCGAAGCCCACTCGGGGATTTTCAGAAGCCTCTCAAGAGCATGTTACGCTTAGTACCGCCATCACACGTCAATTAAGACTTGTAAATATCGTAGAATGCGATTGTGCAAAATATCGTGAATGATTTGCCGCATATGCTTCCCTCTTATCTAAGTCTAATAAGGCAATTGAAAAATAACTCACAATGATAGCAGTCACCATGTTGGGTACCTGTTATATGTAGCATAGTTGCTCAGCTACCCAATCATCTGGACCTGTGTCACGGGACATTATCATAAGATAAGATAGCACTAAGTATATATCACGGGATATTATCACGAGATAAGATAGTACTAAGTACTTAGTACTATTAGTTAGCTTCACTTGGATAGTTCCTCCTACTATAGCGATAGAGAGAATCAAGACTTTTATTATATATATATCTCAGATGCCCCCTAATATAATAGTAATTCTAAGAGTATAAAGTAAAATTAAGTCTCTAAACTACTACCCCTTATATAAAGGACCTTCTCTTACTTACCCGGAATCCCTACGATACTCCGGAGACTTTGCCGGTAGTACTACTCTATATACCGCTATATTAGAGGCTCTAATACTAAAGGGAGGAGTAATCGCTTAAGAGACTACCGAGGGAGATTTTAATCTTTAATACCTAAATCAGAGTAATCTATACGGACTTCTTTCGCTAGTTTATCTATATCCCCTGTTTAAGAATACCTAGAGATACTACTATAATTATCACCTAAACTAAGTCCTTTTCTTATAGCGCCTCGTAACCCTTAATTAATCTAAGATACCGAATTAGACTAACTTACCGAGAGAGTACTAGTTATACTAATACGGATTACGTCCCGAAGTTAACGCTAACGTATATCTCTACCGGCCGACTTATAAATAATCCGAGACTAGGCCTTCCTTAAGCTAATAGTCCTAATAGCTTCTTTCTATTAAAGATAGACTTCTCCGATTAACTAATCGTTATAGTTATCGAAGTCTCTCTTACTGAGATAGTCTATCTTACTAAAGGATAAGACCTTACCTAGAGCTAAAGAATTAGCGAGATAGCTATAAGATAAATTTATCCTAATAAACCGGCTACCTAGCCTTATATTTATACCGCCGATAGCTATAGCTATAGTATTAGTATATACTAAGAATAAGTAGAAAAGCGATACTATCTTCATCTAGACCTTATAGGAGGATATAGAGAATAGAAGTAATAAATACCTAGTCGGACTAATCCTCCTGCTAATTCTAAGATAAGCTAAGGCTTTAGTCTGTACCTTAGACCTCGGTATTCTAACTGACTTAAAAGATAAGGCTATTAGAGTAATTAGTACTCTAGGAATAATAGCCCTTAAGTTAGTAGCTTCTTTTAATATCTTCTTAACTTAGTTCTAAGCTAGCCCCCTAGAAGCTAAGATAACTATATATATATCTTCTATACTAGTAGTTCTAAGACTATTAATCTCTTATACTCTAGTATCTATCCGACTTTCTATCGAGATAGAACTTCCTCTTCTGAATTACTACTATAACTTCGTATACGATAATAACGCACCTGATATAAGAGATAGAGATAACTCGGACCCTTAAGACTCAGGGAGACTATAATAGGATAATAGGCTACTTATGCCTAATACCTAATACTAACGACTTCGCTTATAGGATATAGGAAAGTTTAATAGTACTACTTCTATTACTAGCTATATTGTAATACTTAATATAATAGTAGCTTATTACGGAGAGGATATAGTCCTTAAGGTCCTACTAATTTATATAAAAGATAAGGCTGCTATTTAGCTTAGTACCTTATCTCCGGAAATTATTAGCTTTATAGCTCGAAGCTTAGAAAAATAGAAATATTAACTCCTACTTTAATTCTATACGAATCTAAGCGTAGTAGTACGGAAAGCTAACGCCTTAAGATATTCTTTTAAGAATAAGGGCGAGTTATCTTTAAGATAGTTCTTAGATAATAAATATAATTTCTATATCGAGGCAAGAGAAATAAACTAAGACCTTATTATCTAACGAATATACTAAGCTTTAGATCTAAGCTTAGCTATAAGTATACTATTACAAGACTATAGTAATATAGTAAATAAGTTTAAGTTAAAGATCTATAATACTAAGAATCAGGCGAGAGAAGCTTATTTATAGATATAGTCTCGTATCGATAAGTAAACTAAGGAGATATAGGAGTTATGATAACTAGTAATAGATAATTCGTACTACTAAGGTATTAGGCGAAATAGAGACCCCTGAAGCGAATAATAAAGTCAAGTACTAGTACTAATAGTACTAACGGGACGATACCTAACGATAATAGTACCTACTTAACTCCTAATACTCTATCCGCGACTTTAGATACCTCTAGTAGAATACGCCGAGTTCAGAAGAAAGTAATAATAAGAGAAGGAGGGGAATAAGGCTAATAAGTTAACTATATTAATACTAGCTTCCGTACCGATTGCTCGGCGTAATAGAAGATAACTCTATTAGAACTAGTAGCTATACTAGTACTAGCCCTAAGTTCCTATAATAATAAACTAACTTTAGTACTCTCTTTAATACTTACTAATAACCGGGAATTTCAATAGGTATAATATATACTATTCCTAATTACTAGTTATACTTAACTATTCTAATAATAGATTCTTATACTAACTAGATTAAGGGTATAATTCAGAGGATAATAAATCGCCTGAAACTATAAGTCCTTCCTTATCCGCGGACTCGGGAAAGGCTTACCGCGAGACCTAAAGGAGGTCCTCTCGCGGCTTTATTCTTACTTAAACCCTATTTTAGTAATATTATTAGTTTTTAATAAACTTACTTTAGTACTATCTTTAATGAAAAAGATAGAATAAATCTAACCTAAGATACTATTATCTTTACTTTCTATACCTAACTATATATCGCCTTCTTATAAAGACGAAAAAGAGAACGACTTTATCTTAGTTAAGAACCCTTCCTCTATAATCTTACTTATAGCTTAGGATAAAGAAATACTAATCCCTAGCGCTTATACTATAAAGACCCTGGACTTATAACTTTAGGAGTCGAAAGATAAGATATCTATCCTCCTAAATAATACTTCCTTTATAGCTAATACGTATACTAGAATCTAAATATTTAGTAAGGATAACTTTCCGATAGAAGTAGCTACTAATACTACTTCGCTTATTAAGTTAATTAATAAGCTAAGTCTAGCGTAATACTTCCCTTCTATAAGGACTTATCGTAGGATAGATAGCCTATAGGTTAGTCTTTCTAGTATAAGTTCTAGGCTTATTATTTCCGATTTCGTCGAAATACTTATCTTATATAAGATAATTTCCGGTAAGGAACTACTATAGTTTCTAGCGTACTAATATTATATTATACTAAAGATACTAAGAGGAATCCTTCTTAAGTTTAACTTTTTCTTAGAAAATAAGCTCGACTTTAGGTAAGAGTTATTAGGGAAGCTATACTATCTATAAGTAGGAGATAGTAATAACTATATACTCCTTAAGATAACTAAAGTAGCGAAGACCGCGAAGTCTATCCTAAAATATACTAATATCTACCTTTTATAGATAGTTATAATATACCTAGGGAAGAGTATTAATTTACTTATTATATATCGCTTACTACTTAAACGTTAAGATAGATATATAGTATATCCTTATCCTTAAGTCGATATAACGTTAAGTAAATTCGGTTCTATAGTTAATACTATTACTACTAGCTTCCCTATATCTATCCTATTCGCTAATCTGAGGAGGATACTTATCTATTTATAATAAGGATAGATATTAGGAGTACTTAAATAATATATACTTAAAATTAAAGATTACCTAGTACTATTAAACCTGGTTAGTATCTACGAAGGATAACCCTTTATAAAGGAGGAGCTAGAAGGGAGGTACTTAGCTAGTACTCCGTTCCTAATTAAACCTCTTCCTAAAGATATAGTAGAACCGGATATATTAGATACCTTTAGGGCGGATATTAAGGTTAAAATATAGGATATTCTTCGCTAGTATACGAACTTATTCTGTTACGAACTTAGACGATTTAATAATAGAATTAATATACTAGTACTATTTAAGGAAGGCGTCGAGATTAATAACCTGAAAAGAGTACCTTTCCTATAATTGTAAAGAGATAAGGTAGAAATAGATAAAATCTTAAATCTAATAAGAGCTAATAGCTCTCTAGTACTAGTACCCCTTAGATAACTTTCCTTAGCTTTAGCTCTAGTATTCGTTATCTATAGAAATAGAAAGCTAAGAGTTATAGTCGACCTCAGAAAAGTTAATATAAAGTTAATACTTAACGTATACCTATTACCTAAGGCTAATAACGTCTTATCCGCTATAAGTAGAGTAACGATTTTCTCTAGTATTAACCTTACTAAATCCTTCTTCTAATAGCCTTTAGAACTAGTAGACTAATAGAAAATAGTATTAGTTACTACGCATAAGGGATATGAAATACTTACTATTATAATAATAGGTCTAGCGATAACTCTAGTATTCTTCTAAGTATATATAAAGAATCTATTCCGCTAATACCTTTAGAAATTTATTATTATTTATATCGATAATATAATTATCTTTTCTACTACCTTAGAATAATATATAAAAGACTTAGATCTAGCGCTTACCTTACTAGAAAACGCCGGAGTTATACTAGCTCTAAGGAAATACTATTTCGCTTAGCTATCTATTGAGGCGCTAAGATATAAGATATCTAGACTAGAGCTAAATACCTTAGAAGAGAAGATAGAAGTAGTATAATCTTAGGAATTTCTAAGAACCTTATCTTAATTAGAAAAAGCGCTAGGATTTTTCAGGTACTATCGTAAATTTATACTATATTACGTAGCTATCTCCTTACTATTATTAGAGCTTAAGATAATCGGATTTAAGAATATACTATAAGAGGGAGTAAGATAAGGTAGCTATACTAAAGCGATACTTATTCCGCTTCTATAACTAAGATATAAAGAATATACTAATTTAACTTAGTCTTAGAAAGCTAAATATTATAAGGATACTAAAATATACTCTAAGTAATATATAGATAACCTGCTATATAGGTCTAAATAAGCATTTAATATATTAAAAGACTAGCTTACTTTAGCGCTAACCCTCAAATTCCCTGACTTCAGATAGGACTTTATACTTTATATCGATAGTTCGAAGGAATTCAGATATAGCGCAGCTCTTCACTAGGTAGATAGTACTAACAGAGTAGAAAAGCTAGTCTTATTCCTATCTAAGTCCTTATCTATAGTAGAAATAAATTACTAGCCTACTAAGCTAGAGATAAGCGCACTAGTATAGGCGCTAGAGAAGTTACTATAATATCTCGATAGTATAAATTTCACTATCTATACGGATTATTAAGTAATATTATCCTACTTTAAAGATTATCCTTATAAGAAGAGTAACTGATTAGATAATTAGTTTCTCTTCTTAGCTAAGTATACGTATAAGATAAATATAATCTATAGAGCTAGGAAAATATATCTGAATGCAGATACCTTAAGCCGGCTATAACGCTAATCGCCTTAGGATAAAAGAATCTAAGGACCGTCGAATATAGTATACGAGTTAAATAATAGAGATATCTTATTTTTAAAAGTAGTATATTACCTAGTATAAGATAATAAAGTAATTTTATATTTAATATCTATATATATAGATAAACAACTAGTAGTATCTATCTTATACTAGCTTCTAATAGATAGAACTTTTA
Organism: Rhynchosporium graminicola; assembly: GCA_900074885.1. Classification (NCBI taxonomy): domain Eukaryota; kingdom Fungi; phylum Ascomycota; class Leotiomycetes; order Helotiales; family Ploettnerulaceae; genus Rhynchosporium; species Rhynchosporium graminicola. The sequence goes on from FJUW01000045.1 coordinate 149,112, forward strand.
GATAGCTTTATTGTAAAATAAAAATAGACTACTAAAAGTCTCCTCGGAATAAACGTATCTCTACTTTTAAGTTATTCCGATTCGATACTAGAATAAAGTTACTTTTCTTTCGGAACCCTAATAGAGTTAAATATATATATATACCTGAAAAGTTAATTAAGAAGGTCCTTAGTATCGCTTATAATAACCGAGTATACGTAAGAGTATAGAGGATATATGATTTCCTAAAGGATAAGGTGTTTATACGTAAGATATAGCGAATAGTTCAATTGTACGTAGTATCCTATCCTACTTATCGAATAGCAAAACTAGGCAGAAGTCTACTAAATAGTATACTTATACTAATTCTACCTCTAATAACTTAATTCTATATATTCTATATAGACTTAATTATAGGATTCCTAATTTCTAAGGAAAGATACGACTTAGTCTTACTATTTATAGACTAGATAACGAAATAAATCAAGGTTATTATTAGATATAAGGATTAAGGAAGCGAAAACTAAGCTAAAGCTTATTATAAGGACGCGTACGCGGACCTAGGAGTTCTAGAGAAGATAATTTCAGATCGGGATATACGATTTACTAGCGGATTTTAGGGAGACGTATATAGTTTCGCTAATATTAGCTTAGCTTTTACTATAGCGAATAATCCTAAGGCAGATAATTAATTAGAATAGTCTAATTAAATATTTATCTACGCTTTACGCTATACTATTACTAGACGTTTTAATTAGTCTAATTAGGAAGATTTTATACTAGCTATATCTTTTATCCTTAATACTTTAGAAAATACCTCTACCGGGTTTATACCTTACGAACTAAGATTCAGCTAAAAACCCCGATCCCCTTTCTCTTCTACTAATTATACTATCACTTAAGTATTTACTATAAAGGAGAGATAAGATTTTATACGTAACTATTAAACCTTATTTTAGAACGCGATAGAGTTAGTTATATTAGTATAGTCTCGTATAAAGCTAGCCTTTAATAAGAGCCGGATACTAGTATTACTTAAGCTAAGGGCTAAAGTTTATATTAGACTAGCTAAAGGGATAGACTCTAGGTATAAGCTCTTATAGAATTAGACTAAGCTATCTTTTATTAAATCTGGACTATATAAGATTATTAGGTAAGTAAACCTACTTACTTACGAACTAGAGCTACCTAAATAGATAAATATATACCCGGTAATCTTAATTAAACACCTAGAGCTAGTAGTACCGGATCTATTTAATCGGACTATACCTAAACTTAGCCTAATATATAATAAAGATAGTACTAAACGTTATATTATCGAGAAGATCCTATATAAGGAGCTTAGAAAACAACCTAGAGATAGGATAAGGAAGATATACTATAAGGTTAAGTATATAAGTTATTAGACTATATCTTAGGAACCTGCCTTAATACTAAAGGAGAACGTACTGAACTTAGTTACTAAGTTCGAGGGCTCCTTAGTATATAAATAATAAATCGTCTACGTAACGTATATTTTAGCAAATTAGCCTTATTAATATTCACCTTATTAATATTCCCGCTCTACTATCGCGTTTATTTACTTCCTTAAGCTTCTCCTTATCTAACTTACGTATATAAAATTCTAATAATAATAATCTTATTACTATATATTAACTCCTTTATCTGCACTCTTGCTATTAACTCTATATCAACTGTAATAAGAGTCTACCCTATCCTTCGCACGAATATAGCAACTAATAATAATATACTAAGAACTCTCGACTCCCTTACTTTATCGTCCTTAGTATACTTATTATTCTCTTTTACTCGACTAGTTTATCGAAGTAATATTCTACGAATCTTTTAAAGTCTACGAGATAAGTTACTTTACCCCGATATTAAGAGAAACGAATATAGTTCAAAGTATAAGATAAGTAATATTATTAGAGTCACCTGAGATATCCTACTTAACTTTATTATATAGAGTAAAGAGTCAGATAACCCCTACGAGTATACTAACCTAAATAATAACTTTCCTTAAGCACTTTAATAACTATTTATACTCTATTATAAAGCTCCTAAGGATAGAGTATACTATAAGAACTAGCTTTATCTTTACTAACTTATCTAGGATAATAAGGAACCCGGCTTATATATCGAACGCCCCTAAGGTAATATTCGCGTCCTAACTAGTATTTATCTAAGAGATTATCTAATTAGCGTAATTTACTATAATATATTAATAAGTAGTCTTTTTAAATAGTTCCCTGCTAACTTTTCACTAATTAATAGATACTTATACTCTTAGTAAGTAGCCTTCGGAGACGCCTTCCGCCTACGCCTTACTATAAACGACTTTCCCCTAAATAGTCTTATAACTCCCGATATAAGAATCAGATATATTATTTATCTTAATAGAGATATTATAGTTCTCGGAGGCCAGAAGTTTAATACTACTAATATTATAAAAGAGATATAGTATAATTAGTACTATTATTTTATAGAAATTATTATATAAGGGTATCTTAGAGATAAACTCCGCTTAGTTCTTTAAGAACTATAGGAACTAAAGAGATAGAAGAAAATCCGATAAAAAAGATTAAAGGAGGCTAAAGTAGTAGAACCTACTAAGGAGTATAAAGAAGATATATAAGTAAATAGGAAAGTATTTCAACTAATTAGCGCTTCCTCAGTATTCGATAGTTTATACTAGACCTTATCTCTATTAATTAAGACTAAGGAAGATATTAGTATTATCGTAAGACGCAGAACTAATAGATAATTCATCCTCGATAACGCGCTAATAAGAGGGCACAATAGTTTAAAGCCGAGCTTTGAAATATTCCTATAAGTAATAGCTTCCGCTGCGATATATTATAGCGTATATATTTTACTTATAGTAGAGATAGAATATATATATAAGTTAATAGGGGACTTCCTCTATATACTCGACAGATCTCTATTAGATAGGGACCGCGCTAACTATATACTATATCTTCTCTAGATATTATATAATAGACGTTCCTTAATAATTTAAGCTCACGTAGATACTAAAGTAATTATCGAAGAATATTTTCGCGCGCTTTAAGACGTACTAAACCCTATTATTATTCTGGACGCCCTACTAACTACGTTAATCAGTACCTCTTATAAGTCTGCAATCGTACTACTTAGCGAGATCATATATACTATTACGCTAGAGATAGTCGGGCTAGTATAGATCTTACGCCTACTAGTACTAGATATAGTTATAAGTATAGTAGCTCTTCTAAGAATTAATATTAATAGACCAGGCTACTACACAGAATTTATACTAGGTTTACTATATTAAGTACCTTTCCACGACTTAGACCTAACGATAACAATATTAGGAATTTTATTCCATATTTTAAGACACTCTCTAACTCTATTTATACTTAAACTACGATAAGTACTAGTCGTAAGTAATAAGATAGGAGACCTTATATTCTTACGTAAACATCTGAATATATAAGGCCTAATTTTTCAGAGCGAGATTAAAAGTAGTATAATAGCGTATTAATAGTTATATTTAATCGAACCTCGTATCGATATAGGAAATATAACGAATTTGATTATATCGTCCTTAGACTATAATATCTAATCGAAATTACTATTAACCCCTATTAATAATATAGAAAGACACGTAAGTATAATCGACTATAACCGGTCGAAAGATACTAAGGGCGGAAGAAAATCAAAGAGAACTAATAAGACTAATATTATAAAACTAAACGGAAGTATACTAAAACGCTATAAGTCTTTTATCTTCGCCCTATTATAACTCCTAATATATTAACCCTTAAGGCTAGGATATTATTAAAGAGTTATAGACCTAGTTAAAAATAGAATACCTTTCTTAAGAAAATTAATAAGTATATAAGGACTAACTCGTATCGCGGGAAATATAGAAATAATATATATTATTAAAGATCTAGTTAATTAAGAAAACTAGAGTAATACTATAAATAAACGCCTTTTCGGTATAATAGTACTAGATACTAAACCCTAACTATACGAACTAAGAAAACCCTACCTAAAGAAGAAGCTAATAGGTCTAGTTTTACTAACTACCTAGACCTCTAACCTTACAGAAGATAGCGATAAAGACACGATTATATTACTAAAGCCTACTAAATCTACTCTAAAAGGGAAGAGGAAGCGGGTAATTAGACTAATAAAAAAGCTAGCCCCGATAAAGATAATCGTAACTAAGGAGAACAGGAATATAAAGGATATAACTTTAATCCTATAAATCATAACCGAGTTAAATTTTAATAAGGATATATTAGATTCATTAGGGGAGAGTAGCAGAGAAGATTAATAATTATTACTATTTATATTTACTATATATTACTAGTCGAACTATCTTTTTTCTCTAGGGATAGAGTTTTTTATACTTAAAGGGGGGAGATATCACGGGATATTATTATAAGATAAGATAGCACTAAGTATATATCACGGGATATTATCACGAGATAAGATAGCACTAAGTACTTAGTGCCGTTAGTTAGCTTCACTTAGATAGTTCCTCCTACTATAGCGATAGAGAGAATCAAGACTTTTACCATATATATATCTCGGACGCCCCCTGATAACCTGAAAGATGAAGTATAATCACTTGTAGTAAGCTTCCATAATCACTTACCTAGTCTTCATTGTTGAGTGTCCGTATTGTTCACTTTCGTGTAAATACGTATTACTACTACAGAGCTATATGTCTGGATTTAATTCATTCCTTATGTTAATTACTATCAATTTTGTAGGCGTGTTTTGGTTCGGTTTTGCGAAGCGAGAGGAGTTTGGTTTCGGTTATCCAGAGAACGTCAATTGGGTTGGACGGCAGCATGTAAGTAAGTCTTGACTCTACTAGATTCAATTTCTCCAATTCGTTTTGTGTAACCTTCGACCACTCGCAGACATACTTACAAGATACTCCCATTTTGGATATATACTTCTGAGAACGGGCTCTTAGATGCAAAATAGGCATTCAATGAAATTACCATTGAAATTACGATTGAAAACAGGTCACTAGGAAAAGCATATTGAACTGGTGTAAATTTGATAAATTCCATTCAGTATGGCTATTTGGAGAAAGAAACAAAGAAATATGATGAAGCAAAAAAAAAAAAAAAGCAAGTTAAAAGCAACATGAAAAAGGAAACGGACAGCTTCCCTATCTAATTTCCGTTCTGACCCATCGATGTCTCCCACCACTCTCCTCGACCATCTCCGCTGACGATCACATCAGCGACTTCTCCGCTCCATCTCTTTTTAGATCAACTGGCTTAGCTTCTCCGTTTCGAAGTCTGGTAGCTCTCTCTGCTGAGATAGCCTGGGGGCCGCTTGACCAGGAAGACGTTGACTTTCCTTCGTGGTGAGCGAGTTCTTGGCGTCTCCAGGTTGTATGAGGATCTTCGGTGAGCGTTGTGCCGTGGATTGAGATTCCTTGGGCAGAGAGGTAGGTGATCCAGGCTGGAGGCTGGAATGCGGATTGAGAAGAGCTGGGAGCTCGAGCACCATCGACTTGGTGGGATGGCATGATTCTGGTTTTGGTATTTTTTTGTTACGTGAATTTTGTTTGCCTGAAGGTCTTTGATGAAACTGTAGCCAAATGCTGGTTGGATATTTGACTTTGGAGTGCTGAGCATACTAACTATATACTCATATATCAGGGGCTGTTTCTGTGGATACAATTGTTCTTATAGCGAGCTTTGAAAGAACACGGGAGAGTAAAAACAGGGCAGCTCGGAAATACCCCAGTATTGTTTATTGATACATCGTTGGCTTTACATGTCCTTTGTTGCTGAATTTACATTTTCGCCTTTTGAACAATTGAAAATAACCTGAAAGGAGAATCCCTGGCCTATTTGGACAATGCAGCCTATCTTTGTCGTCCGCAATCTGGCTGTCTGATGTAAGATATCCGAGCTATGTCACCAAATTCTCTTGCAAGATTTCTTTACTTTGGGCTATTTGTAGCAGTGTTGAAGGCTAGAGCTACCACAACTAGATATGTCTCGTGGTCGGTCTTGCAGACTGACGGTCTGAGGATCCGAAATAGGTCATCGCATGATATTGTTATGTGACCAGACCGAACGAAAGGTAACTCAAAGAGACAAAGCAAAGTCAAAAAATTTCCAGTCGAGTAGTGTCTTTAGCTAGATACGCTAAGATTCGATTCTGGGATGTATCAATCCAATCCAGGTTCACGCAGGTCAATTGTTTTCATCAACCAAGACCCGCGTCAGAAAACTTCATGCACAGCGTACTTCCGAAATTTCACAGCAGGTCCTAGCTATCATCACGAGTATGCATGAGTTTCCAGCTCAAACCCCGTCTTTCCTTGTCTCCCAGCTTTATCACCAAAGCCCGCACATCGTCGCAAAGCACTGCTGGTCCTCAAGCAACAATGCAGACTTTCTTCCATCCTACGGGTACTTCCTTACAGTGACCCGTTTTATTTTTGAGCCTTTACCCCGAATATCACCAAAAGACACTACTTGTATAATTTAATTCGTCAGATAACTATCACTTTAAATTAAAATCGCTACTTAATATCTCTTGTGGTTGATATACTAGTACTTTCCTTTTACTAGAATCATAATCTTACTATTATTAGTATAATATTCTAGTGGAAAGTTGAAGAATATCGCGAAATCACGATTCCTCACCAAAATTAAGCGATTATTATCGATTTGTATAGTAGGCTGGGGGCGATCGCGTGCACCGAGCTTACTACGGGCACGAGTTATCCAATTAATAGCTATATAAAGTAACCGCTTAGGGGCTATCAAACGATAAAATCATTATTTATAGACGTTGTGTACTAACAGAAATATCGTAAAGTGACGAGAGGGCAAACCGACGTTTTAATGTGAGAATTTCAATAATGGCTCAAACTTAAAACGGAGTACTGTATCAAGCAAATCAACAATATTGAATTCCTGGCCTACGACGACTTCTGCTTCTTGAAATCTACCAACAGTCCTCTCTTCAACCATGCGATCACCCGGTTCAGCAATCCTGTGCGGTGCCGCCGCCAATAAGCAAGACCCGCTCCCACTTGAGAACACCGTCAATGGCGTTGCAATTCCAGCCTGGCTTCGAGTGTTTTTGCCCGAGTCCACTGGCTGGCAGGGTGAGATGAAACACCCGCATCTTAGAAGGTCTAAGCCCAAGTCTTAGACGCCTCACGCCTGCAGATTCACGGGAAAGCAATCTTGTGTTTCTAGCATACGAGAGAATCTAGTGATTCGTGTCGTCAATGGGGTATCGAGCATTTATAGGGAAGATCCGGTGCGAAAACACGCATTCATTGGGTGCGCTGGATTAGCTAAGAACCATTACACGGTCTTCGCTGACAGGAGGAGGCGGAATGAACGCCCATAGCTGAAGACTAGCGGTTTAGAGCTTTCTTCTATTGCTCCATACGATTCACTCACTTGTGAGAGTTTGAGATGGCTTTAAGAATCTGCGCAGCGGCTCCCAGTACGTCCACATTTTTGTTTGCTTTGATGAGCCACTTTCCAAATCATTCTTCTCTTCTGGTCGTACTTTCTTGGGATGATCATGTTGCACAGTAGGCTCTTCCCGAAACACTCATGAACTACTTCAAAATTTATATTTGTATTATAACTACATCTCTGATTTGTTGATTACCTTGATTTAGATTTCATTAGGCCTATCCACCTACAACACCAGCTTGAGCGAATCATGCTTCAGAAACGCGTACATCGATTGAACGTGGTATCCAAGTCACCCCATGACAATCAGAAGTCGTCATAAGCTTTACGCTGACGATGGAGTCCTTCCTGGGCTGGATGCGACTGGTCATTGTTGAGTGCGTATCGAGGTTTCCATTCATGCAGAACCGACCGTCAATTCAATTGATAGTTCGAAAAATGAAATTGCTCAACTGCTGTTATGAACAGTTTCCTTCTGCGAGGCCATAACTAAGGTATGATGATGATGGCGCCCAGAAACATGCTTCAACCCGTAAATATGACCACATTTCGAAATCTTGAAATGGCATATGAACCTATAGCAATATTTTGAGACAGTAAAGCTGAGCTGATCGGACCCACAAGAACATTTCCAATGCCTTGGCAAAAGCAAAAAAAGGCGTAGGTTGCTACCATTGCGAATGGATCATCGCTCACGGCTTTTCCCATTCCAACTCTGAGGGGTCCAGAGGCCCATGCAAAGAATCCGTAAAAGATACTGAAGAATATCAGCAAGCCAAGATATTTCGCTAGGCCCCAGATGGCCAGCACAGCAACAGCAGCGGCTGCCGAGCAGCCGATAACTAGCCCAGATACCGAAAATTTCTTGTCGGTCATGAACCCGATGGCGAATTGACCGCACGTCTGAAAAATCGACATAATAGCCAGGATGAGGGCGTCTTCAGTTGTGCTCAAACCTAGTGCTGTAGCGTAAGTGGGGAGGTAGATAGAGGGGAAGAATAGTTCCAGGCCTTGGACCAGTGTAGCCATGGAGTAAATGTAAAAGAGAGGCTTCTTCAGAAAAGACCAATTGACTTTGGCCAATTTTCCTTGTTCGGAGGCTGGTAGTCGCCACTTCAGTAGGGGGATCAAAGGGCCAGTAAGCACGGTCATGCCAACTGCAATCATTCGTAGTGCTGTCTTGTAGCCATACTTCTCGAGCAAAGCGGATGTGATGAAGGGCATCACTGCACCGGACGCACCGGATGCGCAAGAGATGATCCCGAAGGCCATCCCTTTCCGCTGGATCCACCACTCATCGATCATACAGAGTATTGGATAGATCAAGGTAACGAAACCGAGCCCGTACATGATCCCCTGCGTGGCGATTAAACCACCAACGGTAGAGGTAAATGATGCTGCGGCGAGGCCGCCCATACAAAGCGGCCAGGCGACCCAGATTTGCTGACTATGGTACTTAGAAAATCGCTTAGTGAGAATCGCGACCAGTGGTGCACCAAGGTAACAGAGTCCTTGTGCCATGGTACCAATGAGAGCAATCTGCAAATTTCCTTCGAACTCCGGCTGTTTAGAATAGAAGTCCTGGAAAACACCAAAGGAGATGGGAAAGCCTATCGATCTGCTAAAAGTGTGAGGAGAATCTTCCTGGTAGTGAGTTACAAACCCCATAACAAGGCCTCAAATACGAAAGCGGCGATCAACACCTTCCATGCCGCTGCGCCGCCATCCACAGGTAATAGTTCCTGAATCATGAAATTCTCCTCAGGATCCAAGATTTTTCCAGATCGTCTCGGAGTTACCTTCATCTGTTGTCGATTGATACTACCACCGATAGGCAAGTGCTGACTCCAGCGATTGAGCTCCACAGAAATTTCCGAGGTTGTAATGGTCGAAGTCGCCATTGAGCAGGTTGATCGCCGGACACGACGGCTGAAATAAAAGACTGTTGCAAGTAACGAGTGGAAGTCTGTTCTTCTTAAAGTAAGGAAGTAAGGAAGTAAGGAAGTAAATATATACTGAACGTCATACAAAGTGACGATCAGATTTGGAAATCGACCATTCTGGTCATGATACCTACCCTATTATGGCGGTAGATAACGAGTGGGTGTCTCATCTGAGATTTTAGCGTTTTTTCACGGGAAAAACCCAGGAACACCAGAATATTCAATTATTAATAACTACTAATACAAATAACTATAGTTTTTAGATATATACCTTATAAATATCCTAGATAATAGATATTAATATTTTAGAGAGATATAAAAAGTTGAAGTAATAGTCGAAGACGAGTTTCCTTTACTGCTACTTTAACTTAACTCTATAAAGCACGTATCTACGCAATAGTATATAGTAATACCTTCTAGTAATAGTAAAAGCCTTATAATCTTTATTCCCCTACTTTAGAAACTGTAACGACACAAGACTCAAGGCGGTATACAAGCAAGAATAAACAAGTAGGGAGGCTAAGAGCGATCTTATATAGTCTGGTACGAAGGAAACAGAAAGATGCAGAGCTCTGAAGGAGTCTGCACCTTCTATATATACAAGGAGGGTATGCCTAAGGCACCGATACTAGCCCGTATCTGCCACGTATACCATGCGCCGTCACATTACCCCCTTCCAAGATAAAGGCTCGCCCTCGAGCCTTTAAAGGTAATGAGAAACGAAAGAAAAGAGAGTTAAATCCAGTCGAATTCCAAACAAAATCCAAGTGATTATCAATCTAAAGCGTAAGACGCAAATCACTCCTTCTTCGTCTTCAATATCGGATAATCGACCTTATAGTAACCGTGCTTCTTATAGTAGTAATATTGTACTTCCTCGATAGGTATTAAGGGCTCAGAAGACGTGCTAACTATCGGTAGAGCTAGAGTAGCTCGAGGTATTGAAGGTAGTCGAGAGAGTTCCAAATCGAGTGCTGTAAGAGAAGAGACTATAGCTAAATAATCAGTCTTCTAAGAGTACTTAATTAGAGCGGCAGCTATACGTAGCCGTATAGTAAGCTTCGGCCAGAGGTAAAAGTACCACTCTGATTCAGCTATACCTCCGAGAATTGCCGAGCTTTGGAACTTTACACGGAATTGCAAAAAGGACTCCTTTTTCATTAAAAGCTCATGAAATTCGGTCCGATACTGCTCCGTTTCGAGTCCGGAAAGGTAGTAAGAAGCGAGTACTGAAATTATCTCTTCAGCAGAGGAGAAAGGCGTAATTTCCGAGAGATACTATAGTTCTAAGTAACCTCTTGCAAGGCCAGAAGTAGAGCTCTAGACTAGCGCTTTGCGGGCACGCGTAGTCGGGTATCGGTCTGAATTGACTTCTAGTCGGTCCTAAATAGAAGCACGCTATTAGCTGAAAGACGGGTTGATCCCTATATTAAGATTATTAATACTTTCAGTCAGTTGCGACTTACTGGAGGTCCGTAAATTATTAATTGAAGAGCGTTTAAGGGTAGGTTCTGTCGGTAATTATGATGCTGAGTTTACCGAAGGTCTAAGGTTTATCGATTGTGCCTAAGTACGTAAAAACTCGGCAAACATCTGTTCGATGCGACTAATACTAATAGAAAGCTCCCGAGTAGTCGATTCTGTCTATAATTAATAGTCTTCAATCGATTGAAGTAATTCCATAGTAGGTACGGAATCGGAGGGGCTGCGAGGGTATTCCGGTGAAGCCGTAGGAGCTGGCTGAGCCTTCTTAGGAGGCATGGCCTTAGGTAAGCGAGGCTAAGCGAAAGTGATAGAACACTTGAAAGTTATAGAAGAAGCGAAAGTCGAAATCGAATTCTGAAGAAGCCGAAAGATTAAGGAGGGTCAGATATCTTTATTAAGTAGATATGGAAAGTGTTAAATCAAAGGTTCTAGTAGAAGGAGGTCGATTCTGCTAAGGGGGACAAATTATACCGGGGTACGGGGGTTACGAGTCGGATTCCGGCAATTTCCGCTAGGGTGATAAGCTACTTCGTCCTAGCCTAAAAGCAAGGTTTTTCGCTATTAGAGCTACTTTCGGAAGGTTAAAGTCGGGTAAGGAGATAATAAATATTAGGGCCTATAGGGAAGTTTCAACCTAAAATTCGTCAGCTGTTTTACTTCGTACGCAAGAAGGAACGAGTTTCGAAGTATCCGAGAGTGACTTCGCAGTAATACTAGTGCTTCTGAGGCTGAATTACGTTCAAATTTCTAGCTGTCCGAGAGATCTCTAGAATCTCGGCTCTTTTGAAAACCTAACAGTCGAATTCGTAATTGATAGTACTAACTGTTTCCGTATGATTCCGAAAATCTAAGGCAAGTAGAGATAACTCAGCGAAGAGCTCCCTAATAGTCGAAGTCGTACGTCCGAATCGAGTTTTCTAGGTGAGATATTATTTAATGCCGTCCCCGGCGGTCTTGATCTTTCTGTTTAATATAACGATATAAGACTTAAGGCGGTATATAAGCAAGAATAAACAAGTAGGGAGGCTAAGAGCGATCTTATATGGTCTGGTACGAAGGAAACAGAAAGATGCAGAGCTCTGAAGGAGTCTGCACCTTCTATATATACAAGGAGGGTATGCCTAAGGCACCGATACTGGCCCGTATCTGCCACGTATACCATGCGCCGTCACAGAAACTTAATTCTAGGAAAGTCTAAAGTGCAAATTTTCCAGTAGATAGAGCTATATATAGTAAAACCTAATAGTAATATATCAAGTCTCTATTTCGCTCCTAGAATCTTTCCTGATTATTCTTCTAATAACTTAAAGCTAACTTAATATGCCTGACCTTAAGTATCGTGATAGCTCATACTCTGCTAGACTTTAATTATCTAGCGATAACTACTGCTTTAATAGATATACCTAAAGGGGGAGATCGCTAAGAAAGCTAAAATCTCCTAAGAAGATAGAACACTAGCGATATACTAATAATAAAGATAAAGGGGACTAGTGTCACGGGTGAATAATATATACACGAGGGTTTATAGTAGTATTCAACAAGTTCGATAAGGAGAGAGTAAGAATCTAACTGTGACGACTAGTCAGGTTTGGAGGTTTCTCCCTATTGGTAGAAACACTTACTGCTAAGCGAGATTACACGAGTAGAGTTTGGGGGCCCCTTTTCATGTATATACTTCCCTTCTCTCTCTACTTCTTCACTCCTCAGTTGTAGATTCTCAAGTGATTCTTACTACTTCATATTCATGGCAATGTGAGGTCTTATTACTCAGGTAGTTTTGAGACCTTTCTAGAGCAAGCGTCACACTAACCGGAAGCCGCAAGAAAAGGTGCGTAGTGCTAAGGCTTAACCGAGCTTTAGTCAGCGAGTCGTGCTAGTAATACTAGCACTATAACCTAAGGGCTTGACCCTTATAACTAGGAGATCTCTATTATTAAAGACAAATCTTACCTAGATTTACTACTTCTCTTCCTCTACTATAATACCCTTAATTGAACTTTTATAAAAGACTAAATTATTCCGTGTTACTATTTACTATTACTATATGATCTAAAAAGTAAATGATTCAAAAAAGTAGTTGATTCTATTAATATTTACTTAGTAACTGAATATTCTAGTGTTCCTGGGTTTTTCCCGTGAAAAAACGCTAAAATCTCAGATGAGACACCCACTCGTTATCTACCGCCATAACCCTACCTATCCGCTGCGCTGCGGCTAGGGTTGCACTTTTCGGGCCGGAATAACTAGTTAATCCGGAGGAACGCCAAAATCGCGATAATCTGTAAATATGTAAATAATATCAATTACCCTACTATATACTACTTGCTATTATGCCTGAGAATATAGTTGCTGATTCTACGGATCCTAGTACTCGTAGGCTAAATAAGCTACTACTTGAAAAGGCTAGTATAGCCTTTATACTAATGAAATTACTACCTTTTAACCCGATTATTACACTTCCTGATCACGTTGCTCCTAATATCCTAATCGACCTTTTTATATTCTATTATACCCCTGAAATTATTAAGGGTATAGTTGATCATACGAACTATTATGCCCGGGCACCGAAAAACCCTGTATCGAAAAGGTCACGATATCTTATCTAGAGTCTAATATATAGTGCTGAGATCTATATATACCTTACTATACGAATTTATATAATAATCTATATTAAAAACGAGATATTAGACTATTAGTATACTAAGGGTATATTACCTATATATCTTATCTCAAAGAAAATAGCTAGGGATCGATTCTAGGAGCTATATATAAGGTTTCGGCTCGAGGGCCTAGATACCGAAGGATTATATAAGAGAGTAAGTATTTTAGTCTCTTACCTCTTGAATATCTTAGCTTATTAAAGACTAGGTCTCTATATTATTAGTATATATCTAGGTAGTGAATTTGAGTATATAGACTCTTAGCCGAGATATTACTATAGACGAAATAATAATTCGCTATAAAGGCCAGGCAAAAGAAGTAATTACGATTCTAGAGAAGCTTACCCCTACGGGTTTCAAGGTATAGGGAGTCGCTTAGTAAGGCTTCTTACTTGCTTAGAACTAGTATTATCCTAGTAAGGATTTTAGCTTAGTTAGAGTGTTTACACTAAGAGAGCTAAGAGCTATAAAGAGCGGAAGAGGAAGTAATAAAACCCAGGCGGTCGTTTTGAGCTTATTAGACCGATTACTATTACCTACTGAAGGCTTCGGCTATCACGTATTTCTCGATAATCTCTTCATATTAACGAAATTCGCACTCTACGCTCGAACACGTAGTTTTAGAGTCACGGGAACATGTCGAACTAATGCGGGTATACTAAAAGAGTTACTAGCTTTAAAGAAGCACGATGATAAAGATATTATACTATAGGGAATAGTCTATTATTATACTATAACTAATAGTCTAGTGTCTTAAGTAGGGTGGAAAGATTAAGCCTTTATTATTATAATAAGTACCTTATTTTCAGGCTATAAGGTAAAGACTAAAAGACTTCGGAAGAGACTAAAGGAGACTAGCTTAAAAGCAAAGACCTCGAGAGTTCCTTTTAAAGGTTAACCTAAGGTATAGTTATATATACTTATAATCGCAGACTATTATAACTATAGTATAAGAGCTATAGACGACTTTGATCACCTGATAGCTTAGAACGCGGGATTATAGCATGTCGAAAGAGGGGGCTATTAAGCAATTGAATATTAGGAACTGAGGATAGTTCTTAGTAATTGCTATATGCTTATGACGCTTGCTCTAGAAAGGTCTCAAAACTACCTGAGTAATAAGACCTCATATTGCTATGAATATAAAGTAGTAAGAATCACTTGAGAATCTATAACTAAGGAGTGAAGAAGTAGAGAGAGAATAGAAGTATATATATGAAAAGGGGGCTCCTAAACTCTACTCGTGTAATCTCGCTTAGTAGTAAGTATTTCTACTAATAGGGAGAGAGTAAGTGTTTCTACTAATAGGGAGAGACCTCTAAACCTAACTAGTCGTCATACTACCCCCCCCTCCGAAAAAAGCTCGCCCTCGAGCGTTAGTCTATCTCCTTATTACTATTAAGGTAGTTATAATTATTAATTCTATCGTAGAAAGCTTTCAGCTAATTAGGTAGTCTAGCAGGAGGTCTAGCTTACGTTAGGTTATTAAGGTGGAATTATTATAGCTTAGCGGGAGCGTATTTAATATCTATAGCGTTATACTATATGAGATCGACGTCTTGATTTAACTAGGAAACTCGGTATAAGAAGCTATTACGCTACTTGCGGCACGTAAGTATATCTTCGATCTCCTATTCATCGTTACTAGTGATATTAATAAGTAGTAGTAGCGGTAAGGTTTATCCTAGTAAGGAGTTGTTTAGATACTTCCGTAGCTTAGTAGCAGGGAATACGTTATATACTTTTATACTAGTAAGGAGCTCTAGACGATAAGAGCTTCTGACCTTTTCAATTATACGGAAGGGTCTATTAGTTAGGAAGTCGAGTTTTTTACTAAATCGAATACTCGTAAAGTAGCGTATATCTAGCTAGATAAGGTCGTCTATAGTAAAGTCGACTTTATAGCGTAAGCGATTATAGGATTAGGATATCTTAGCTTATATATATTAGAAGCTAGATTAAGCAGTAGTCTAAGCGTCGCGTAAGCGATTAGCGTAATCTAGAGCTTACTAAGTATTTAACTTATTAGTAGGCGTAGTAGAGTTAAGTAAGTCTTTCTAATTCTAATTAACGCGAGATATATATCTATAAACGACTTCAAAAGGTAAGAGACCTCTAAGGGATTCGTAAGGGAGAGCTATCTAGGCGTAATCTATAATAAGTAAGAATTCCGACTAGTTGTTTTAATAGTAAGAGATAAAAGGTTATAATCTGCGTTAGAGATATTAGTTATAAATCTCTATTTAGCTATCTATTTATAAGTAGTCTACTACAGAAAGCTATCTTTTAGTACTGAGAATTATAATAACTATAGTCTAAAAACAGGAAACGAATTAAAGCTCTCTATTAAAGGTAATTATTAATAGAGCTCCGAAATAGAAGTATACGTAGTATAAGTAAAGCTTTATAAGGTCGCGCGTATTAGAGGTCTTTCGGTATAGAATACTAATTACTTATTTACTAAAATAGTCGATAAATATAAGAACGTTATTATAGCTATATTTATCGCGGTTAAAGCTATAGTAGTCGACTATAATATACTCCTATAGACGTAATAGTACGAGTAGAGGTTAAAGGAGGCCCGGTTTCTTATCACGCAGCACTTGAATTTATTAGTAAGTATAATAGTTATAGTAGTACTAGTTAATAGTTAAAGCGATTCCGTACTACTAGTATTATAATACTAGTAGTTATAAGGTCTTCTTTGCACTTAGATAAGTAGTCTCTAATTAGTTATATACTTCGTATATAAGTAGCATGCGAAAGTATAAGACGTTAGGTACGATTAGTCTTCCTTTATAGAGTAGAAGATCTTTTTCTATAATCAGTTTTCTAAGAGTAGTAGAGAGAGCTTATTTCTATAAAGCTTAGAGTAATAGCGTAATACGATTAGCGTTAAGTACTTATTATACTATAGAAAAGACTAGCGATAGGTCAGCGACTTCTAAGGCGTTAATAAGCTTAAAGTTATCTATAGAGTTAGAGCTATTCCGAAGGTTACTTATAAATAGTACTAGATCGATTTAGTCTTCGTATAGTAGCTACTATAAACGCTAAGTTCTTTTAGCGTTATTCTAGTTGTCTAATTTATCTGTTCTGCGAGAGAGAGCGTCGGCGAGTAGATTATATTTCCTAGGTCGATAGGTAATTATAAAGTTATAATCTATAAGTAGCTTAACTTATTAGGCTTATTATGCGTTTAGCTATTTAGAGGTTATAAAGTACTTAAGAGCTTTATAATTAGTAATAATACGGATCTAATACGATACGCCTACGAGCTCAGATCTCTAGTTACTAAAAGATTATATAATTACGAGTATTTCCTTATCATAAATAGCGTAATTAAGCTCGGCAGGTAGTATAGTCTTGAAGAAGTAAGCTACTAGGAACTAGTCTTTATCGTGCTATTACGATAGTACACTTACTATTACTCTATCACTAGCGTCTGTTTCGATCATATAAGGTAGATGTTACTAATAGTAGTAGAGGAGTAGTACCGAAGTAAGAGCGTGCTTTAAGTAATTAAAAGTATCTTTATACTCTCTAGTGAACCGAAATAATACGTTATTTTTAGTAAGTTATATAAGAGGTTTTACGATAATTCTATAGTCCTTAATAAATTATTAGTAGAAGTTATAAAAGCTTAAGAATAATTATACGCCCTTAATTATAGTTAAGTAATTCTAAGATTATATAATATTAACCTTCTTAAGGTCTACCTCGATCCAAGAAGTAGAGATAATAAATCTAAGGTATTTAGTACGAGTAATATTAAATTTATACTTCTTAAGGTTAGCTTATAATCTAGTATCTTATAATCGTTATAGTACTTTATATACGTATAATTAATACTATAGTAAGTCGTTAGAGTAGATCAGAATATCGTCTAGATATACTATATAAAAGTCGTCTAAGTAGTCGAATAAGATATTATTTATATATCGCTAATACGTCGTAGGGCCGTTAGTCAGACCGAAAGGAAGTACCTTACACTTATATATATTATAATAGGTCCGGAAGGTTATATACTCTTCAGAGGCTAGATCTATTCGAATTCGGTAGAACGCCTAGCGAATATCTAGTTTAGTAAATATCTTAGTAGTAGAGATTCTAGCTAGCGTTTTATTAATTAATAGTAGTAGATATTAATCCTTCCTTATAAGGTTATTAAGTACGCGAAAGTCGATATAGAATCTTAGACTTCTATTAGCTTTCTTAACGAAAAGAATAAGTATAGCGTATAGTACTTAAGAAGGTTCGATGAAACTTTTAGCTAAGTTATTAGTAATATACGC
>FJUW01000045.1:167310-348957 GCA_900074885.1 Rhynchosporium graminicola
CTAATTATAAAGCTCTTAAGTACTTTATGACCTCTAAATAGCTAAACGTACGATAAGCCCGATAAGCTAAGCTACTTACAGATTATAACTTTACAATTACCTATCGACCTAAGAAGTATAATCTACTTACTAATACTCTCTCTCGTAGAATAAACGAATTAGATGACCAGAATAACGCTAAAAGAACCTAGCGTTTATAGCAGCTACTACGTGAAGACTAAATCGATCTAGTACTACTTATAAGTAACCTCCGGAATAGCTCCGACTCTATAGATAACTTTAAGCTTATTAACGCCTTAGAAGTCGCCGACTTATTACTAGTCTTTTCTATAGTATAGTAAGTACTTAACGCTAATCGCACTACGCTATTACTCTAAGCTTTACGAAAATAAGCTCTCTCTACTACTCCTAGAAAACTAACTATAGAAAAAGATCTTCTACTTTATAAAAGAAGACTAATTATACTTAACGTCTTATACTTTCGCACGCTACTTATACGCGAAGTATACGACCGATTAGAGATTACCTATCTAAGTATAAAGAAGACCTTATAACTACTAGTATCATAATACTAGTAGTACGGAATTACTTTAACTATTAACTAGTACTATCGTAACTATTATACTTACTAACAAATTCAAGTGCCGCGTGATAAGAAACCGGGCCTCCTCTAACCTCTACCTATACTATCATATCTATAGGAGTATATCATAGTCGATTACTATAGCTTTAACCGCGATAAACATAGCTATAATAACATTCTCGTATTTATCGATTGTTTTAGTAAATAAGTAATTAGTATTCTATACCGAAAGACTTCCGATACGCGCGACTTTATAAAGCTTTATTTATACTACGTATACCGCTATTTCGGAGCTCTATTAATAATTACCTCTAACTAAGAGCCTTAATTCGTTTCCCGTTTTTAGACTATAGTTATTATAATTCTCAGTACTAAAAGATAGCTTTCTACAGTAAACTACTCGCAAATAGATAGCTAAATAAAGATCTATAACTAATATCTCTAATACAAATTACGACTTTTTATCTCTTATTATTAAGACGACTAGTCGGAATGCTTACCTATTATAGACTACGCCTAGATAACTCTCCCTTACGAATCCCTTAGAGGTCTCTTACCTTTTGAAGTCATTTATAGATATATACCTCGTATTAATTAGAATTAGAAAGACCTACCTAACTCTACTACGCTTACTAATAAGTTAAATACTTAGTAAGCTCTAGATTACGCTAATTACCTGCGCGACGCCTAGACTACTACTTAATCTAGCCTCTAATGTATATAAGCTAAGATATCCTAATCTTATAATCGCTTACGCTATGAAGTCGACTTTACTATAGACGACCTTATCTAGCTAGATATACGCTACTTTATAAGTACTCGACCTAGTAAAAAACTCGACTTCCTAACTAATAGACTCTTCCGTGTAATTGAAAAGGTCGGAAGCTCTTATCGCCTAGAGCTCCTTACTAGTATGAAAGTATATAACATATTCCCTGCTGCGAAGCTACGGAAGTATCTAAACGACCCCTTGCTAGGATAAACCTTACTACCGCTACTACCTATTAATATTACTAGTAATAATAAATAGGAGATCGAAGATATACTTACGTACTGTAAGTAGCGTAATAGCCTCTCATACCGAGTTTCCTAGTTAAATCAAGACGTCGATCTCATATAGTATAACGCTATAGATATTAAATACGCTCCCGCTAAGCTATAATAATTCCACCTTAATAACCTAACGTAAGCTAGACCTCCTACTAGACTACCTAATTAGCTGAAAGCTTTCTACGATAGAATTAATAATTACGACTACTTTAATAGTAATAAGGAGATAAACTAACGCTCGAGGGCGAGCTTTTTTCGGAGGGGGGGGTAGTATAACGACTAGTCAGGTTTAGAGGTCTCTCTCTATTAGTGGAAACACTTACTGCTAAGCGAGATTACACGAGTAGAGTTTAGGGGCCCCTTTTCATATATATACTTCTATTCTCTCTATACTTCTTTACTCCTTAGTTATAGATTCTCAAGTGATTCTTACTACTTTATATTCATAGTAATGTGAGGTCTTATTACTCAGGTAGTTTTGAGACCTTTCTAGAGCAAGCGTCACACTATTATCTATCCTTCTTCTCATATGATATTCAGGTGAGCTATCGTCATATAATCTATCGTTTAGAGGTATCTAAGAGTACTTAATATTCCGAAAGCCAGGTCCTTCCGAGTATAATACTATAGTTTCCGAGAGTAGTAATAAGAAAGGGGGTAAATACCTGAACGCGATAATCTACTATTAAATTAAGTATCGTATAGTAACTAATAGTATTACTATTAACGCTATTAAAGCTTTTAATAGGAATTACATTTAGTAGAGAGTAAATTAAAGGTTTTAAGAAGAAGGAAAGGGATTTAAGAAAAGAATAATTAATAAAATAGTATCTAGTAGCTCCAGAATCGAGAAGTGCGGGTAGCTTATACGAGAGTCTATTCTTAGTAAGAGTAGTATATATAATAAACGATTAACTACTAAGAAGCTTCGTAAGGTTAAGATATCGCATATCTTATATACTACTTAGGAAAGAGTCTTTCCCTAGGCGTAGTCTTTTACTAGTAGTTTAATATACTCCTAAGTATCGTTATACGTTTCTTCGTTATTATTATCTTCTAGCTCGCTATTAATATTGTTATTAGCGTTAATTATATTGATTCGATACGGAGTATTAGGTCGAGCTAATAATAAGCGTAAGTATAAAGTAGGCGTAAAGTAATAAGGAGCATTTACTAGCGATTATGCACGAGGCGTATTATTTCGTGTAGAGTATAGTACTTATTTACTAGTCGCACTAGTGTTCTCGGGCGTAAGAAGACTAATTTGTAGATAAGAAAAGGAGTTAGTACTATAACGCTAGGAGGAGGTATTTATAGAGCGTTCCTGAGTCGCGCTAGCCTTAGCCGAAGACTTAGAATAATAAGTCTTTTTAATAAATTAACTTTAGTCTTCAGCTTATATAGCCTTAACGTATTCTTTTAGTATCCTTAATATTTAGTACTATTAGAAGAGCTATTTCCGTAGCCGTATAAGTAGCTTCTCCTATAAGTCTATTTTCAGAGTCGATTAATTATTTACTCTAGCTTTATAAGCTAGCGTACGAAACTCGTAGTAAAACATCTAGAAAGTTTACTTATAATCTATCTTTAGCGCGAAGTAGCTAGCTCTTATAGTTTATTAGTCGTATAGATTAGATAAGAAAGAGATAAGTTAAGTAATTATATCGAGTGAATCGATTATATTACTTTCTTTATTATATTCTAGTTCTAAGAATAAGGGTCCTAAGTAGGTTCTAGCTATTCCTTCTATTTAGTTAAGTAACTAATCTTTATAGTGATCTTCGTTAATAAAGTAGCTAGAGTAGCGCCGGAGGGCGTTACGTATCTATACTTCCTAGAGTTTTAAAGAGTAGTCGATTCTATTAGAGAGCTTATTTAGAAGGTTTAGTATCTTCTTTATACGTATAGCGTATAATATTAATAATATTCCTCCGGTAGATTATTCTCGACGACGATTATTAAGCGTAAGAGTAGCGTTATCTTCTTTAATTAATAATAATAGTATTATATGCGATTAAATATTATTAAATAATATAGACTTAGTAGAGCGCTAAGAAATTAACTAGCGTAATTCTAGGAACTCGTCCAATAACTAGCGTAATTCTGCAGATAAGTTAGCGTTTAATTATCTCTCCTCCGCGAGCTTCCTTTCTGCCTCTTATAGCTAGTAAGCGCGGTCTTCAAATAAGTTACTTATAGTTACTATTAATATAAGAGTATTATTAGGGAGGTTTAGCGACTTAATAAGTTCGTTAATTATAGTAGGAGTTAAGGAGCTTAACTCGGACGAGGCGTTATCGCGAGTACTCTCTACTATAGAGAGAGGTAAGTTATAGCGAGTATTACGAGTCGCCGAAGAATAAGAAGTAAAGAGAGTCGGAGAACCGGTAGTCGATTTATCGGACTTAGGTTACTTCGGTTTAGGTACTATTCTTTAAGTTTATACTTAGTATAAGCCTTCTCTATATAGCGTAGTCTCTTACGTTTAGTAGCTCTAAGTATAGAGGTATAATATAAGTAGATATTTACTATATTCCTAGACGTAAGTAAAAGAGTTATAGATAATATAACGCTTACTCTAGAAAGGTCTTAAAACTACCTAAGTAATAAGACCTTATATTACTATAAATATAAAGTAGTAAGAATTACTTAAGAATCTATAACTAAGGAGTAAAGAAGTAGAGAGAGAATAGAAGTATATACATGAAAAGGGGGCCCCTAAACTCTACTCGTGTAATCTCGCTTAGCAGTAAGTGTTTCTACTAATAGGGAGAGAGTAAGTGTTTCTACCAATAGGGAGAGACCTCTAAACCTGACCAGTCGTCACAATGCTAGCCTTAAGAAGTACTATCCCTTTACCTCGGCAACTGATTAACTTCAGAAGCTAGAAGGACTTTAGAGATCAGCTGATTCTATCGCTCTTATCTATAGGTAAGAGCTATACCTCAAGTAAGAAGAGAGTGTCGATAATAGAGCCTAAGGCTTATACTATCGATATTACGTCTTATAAGCACATGAAGCTACCGAAGAGAGGTAAATATATTACGTGTAAAGGAGGAAGGTTTAATAATCGGCCGAAAAAGAGGGTTATACTCGGTGAAATTGCGGCAAATAAGGGCCGTCCTTTAAGTAATTATCAGTTGTTCTACAGGTGCGATATTTATAAAATTCATTTGTGTAAGATAAGCCCTTATTTTAATATATTTCATGAAAATTAACTAGTTTTCGGTCTTATCGATGAAAATTCGCTCCTCTTATTGGCGAGAATTAAGCGAGCTTGGCAGTGCACGGTCTAGTGCAACCCTGGCCGCAGCGCAGCGGATATATAGCAGTTTTTGATGAGCTTGGCTTGGTGCACAATCGAGCTAGCGGTAGATATTATCCTCGTTGGTAGTGTTTTCTTCTCACGCCCTTCGCTCTGCATGTGTCCGTGTGTGTCCACCTACAAGTCGTCTTGGCTTGCCGTCGGCTCCTTGGCAGAGTGCCAGTGTATAGCAGCCAATTAGAACATGCTAACCAACAATGAGGCAGGTCATCAATTTTGTACTTGTACATACAATTGGGGTGCTAGTGTAGCCACCAGCACGAGCCCGAAAGCAAGGTGAATAAATCATAATCATAGACGATTACCATAGGTAGTGTACAGAAGTGGAATATAATACCTTCTCGAGTATTCAGTACGTCTACTGGAGGGGGGCCCCCTCCGGCGCCCCCTATGACAACAATAGACAGATTCGAGGAACTCGGTTAAAACATCCAATTATCTTACCTATCCTAATAGCTTGGTATTTGTTTGATTCGATAAGAGCAATTCTCTTCACGTGTTTCAGTCGTCCAATCGTACGCTAGCTCTTACAACTATCCAGTGTAGGCATATACCAATCTTGTGTGATTTTGGTAGGGTTGTCTTGCGGCAGGGTTAACCCCTTTTCCAGTCATTCATCCTTGCTTTCGGCATAGAGTATGAATGAATGCTTTAGTATCTCCCATTAGCCAAGATTTTTTCCGATACGAAGAGATACGAACCGGAGACCCCGGTTAGTGCATTAGCGAAAGTTCTACTTGTATTGTTTAAATTCCCATTTTTAATTTTTACATACTAAGCCACGCCGCCACTGATTTGTTTATCGGGTAGTTTTACGAAAAAGAAATGGTACTGTGAGCTTTGATGATATCGTACGCTGGCTTATTCTCGGATGATCGTCGCATAGTTCCACAGTACACCAGGAAATGTGCTTGGCAAGATATTCTCCCAGGAAAACCGGTCGTGGCTAGGGACTTGCCTTCGTTGGAATCCCACTCTCTTCCTGCCGTTTTCTATCTCCCGATTCGATGAAAGGATAGAGCTTCGGGACGGTTCTTCGCCCAAGAGACCTGCGATTTCGAGTCATGTCTTGAAGGCAACTTTATTTTTGGCAGCGGACAAAAGAAAAATCTAATCTAATCTGACATGCAGCACTGCTCATAGCTGGGTCCTGCTTTAGACATATAAATTGATTGCCGTGTAAGATATCGATGTGGAGTAAGCCGAATCTGCAATTGCCTTGAGGCTACGGCAATAAGAGAAATGCATTTGAGGCTGTTGAAGGCAAGAGGTAATCGGTATCCTGATTCGTAAGATTAGGACTTCTGTAGAAGCAGAATGCAAATAAGAATCAAGGTAACGATATGCTGCGTCCTGTTCAGATCAATATTTCATTGGAAGAACGTTAATAATATGATATCGCCGGCTGGTAGCAGCGCAAGTGCAATGGACACTAAATAAAGCGAGAGTTGATTATCAATAATAGTAATTGCGCAGCTATGAGAAGCATCAGTGAATGTTTTGTTGGAAGGCTATGCCTTAATGTTCAAAAAATCCCAGTATTTCTTCATCAGCGCCTGGTCTAGCACAGGATATACAAGAACATCAGGATCAGAACTCAGAACCATGGTTGTGTTGGCCGAATCGTAGACCGGCATACGTTCATAAAGTTGACAGTGTGTTAAGCCATCTCGTATTTCCTCCTCCAACATAGGCAGTAGTGGCTGTAGCGTTTTTGGGGAGTTAGCTGCCAATCGAGACACCCAGTCTTTGTAAGTTACGCACTCCATTTGTCTTCCGCTACAGGCTCCAACCATCTGCATCGTAGAGTCCATATCGATCGATATCGCGGGTTCCGGGGGGACGATGTGATATGCGCGCCCTAGAACATTCGGAGCTGCAGCAATTTTGAGTACTGCAGAACTGACATAGTCAACAGGAACAAACTCCTTTCGCTGATTTGGAAGCTTCGGATAGTAGCCAAGCTCAGCACAGCCAAGGATCATGCGACTGACAAAATCGTCAGGATTAGAAATTCCCGATTGACTGTGACCCGTGACGAAACCAGGTCGGTATATTGCTATAGGAAAACTGCGATCCATGAGACTTCGTAAGTTCTCCTCAACGACCCACTGGCTCTGAGAGTATCCGTCATCACACTCGATTGCTTCAACATGGTTCGACAAAGGCTCGTCCTCTTTCAGCACGGTTGCGCCTGTTATGTAACCTGTTGGCCCAAAGCAAGATATGCTAGACATATAGTGCAATGATTTCGACCGACAAGTACCCGAGAAGCGAACAATGTTGAGAGTTCCCACGGTATTCGCTTGTCGGTGCATTGAGTAAGGTTGAGTGTAATTGACATGCGCTCCGAGATGGAAAACAACACTGGTCCATTGTGCCATTTTCATAAAAGTTTCTTCTCCCAAACCCAAAAACTGATCTTCAAGTCGTCCTGGAAGAATAATAATTTTTTCTTCGAACTCGTCCCGCCAAAGGCTGTACTTCGTCATTGCAGCACGAAGTCGTTGAAAGCCAACAGCTACATCTGCAGCACGAATCAAGCAGGCGACCTGTTTCACATGGCGTAGCTGAAGAAGATCAACAAGCATAAAAACGCCAACGAATCCAGTCGCGCCAGTCAAGAATATTCGACCTTCGCCATCAGAGCACCATTCGACTGGGACGCCTGCTGGAAGTGAGAAGTTGTCTGCCAATTTCGTGTCATTTTTCCATGCCATGTCTTCACCCTGAGAGATATCGGGACGACCATCCGGTTTGAGATTTATCGCGTAACAGAGAGCACCGAGCGTTGAATTCTGATACAAAGTCAACAGAGATATCTTCGATCCAAAATTCTGTCTGATGCAGCTGATAAGCATTGAGGCTTGGAGAGATGTGCCACCAAGGCCGAAAAAGTCACTTTCGGGCGGCATACAATCTTGTTGGACTTCTCCAGAGCCATGCTGAGTACCCAATATCTCGATCCAGAGTAGGGCCAATCGGATTATCGTAGCCGAGGGGAGCCGTGGTTCCTCAGTGAGTCGCCAATGCTGGTGATATTGTTCCGACAGCTTGTTGTGATCAACCTTGTCATGTGAATTGAGGGGCATCGTGGATATAAACTCCAGTTGGGGAACCATGTATGAAGGCAAGGATTCCCTGAGCTTTTTCGTAATCTCGCTCCTGATCGTCTTTGTTTCTAGTGTATGGCTATGGGCAACAGAGGGTCCATGGATAACGAATGCCAGCAGTATTGAGCCGGCTCCTTCTTGCGGCATCTCGAATCTCATTGCTACAGCCGCGGTGAAGAATCCTGTTTTGAGCAAAGCGAGCTCTACTGCTTCGAGTTCGATTCGAATTCCTCTAATCTTGACTTGACGGTCCCTTCGGCCTATATAAAGGGTCTCCCCATTTTGTTGGCGCTCAACGATGTCTCCAGTATGATATAGACGGACGCCGTTCTTGGCGGTGAACGACTTCGAGTTTTGATTCGGCCGGTTCACATAGCCTTTAGACAAGCATGGACCTCCAACCAAAAGCTCACCCTGGTCTGGCTTGGCCATGGAGGAGGCCACAATATGCGCTACATTGCGACCAATTGGGTGACCAATGGTGATGATACCGTCATGTACATCCTGAAGTGTTATGAGGTGCGCGAAGCAGAATATACAGCATTCCGTTGGGCCATAAGCGTTGACTAACATTCCTGGTGGGCCATGTTGAAAAATCTTGCGAACGGTGGTCAGATTAGCAGCTTCTCCTCCAAAAAGACAAATGCGTAGATTTTTGACCGCCTGCGGGTAGGTTGATGCCACCAGGTTGAGTATTGATGCGGTAAAAATCATAACCGTCACTCCAAGAACGCTAATTCGATCCGTCATGACCATTGGATCCAGCATAGTCGCTTTTTGAACAATAGCTATACGGCTCCTATCAACAGGGGTGCCCAGATCTCGAATAGGGACACATCAAAGCTGCTACTATTACAGTGTGCCACAACATCAGTCGTTGCCAAAGGTTCGAATGGAGCATGAAAAGCAACATGAAGGATTGATCGTGCTGCAATTTGGACGGCTTTCGGCGCACTGGTGGTTCCGGAGGTGTGTATTATGTGAGTGCGATGCTCAAGACTTCCTGGAACAACTCTAAAGTTTTGTGCTGTATTGTTGTTTGTTGGCTCGATACACAGTTGGTGAAATGGCAAGTCTCGATTAGAATTTTCATCGTCAACGATAATGTACCGAACTTCGAGAAACTCCAGCATAGTTCGGATCCGTTTGTCTGGTAAGCTTGGGTCGATAGGAACA
Organism: Rhynchosporium graminicola; assembly: GCA_900074885.1. NCBI lineage: Eukaryota > Fungi > Ascomycota > Leotiomycetes > Helotiales > Ploettnerulaceae > Rhynchosporium > Rhynchosporium graminicola. The sequence goes on from FJUW01000045.1 coordinate 176,558, forward strand.
CAGCTCCCTCCGACATAGATTATGGCAATTTGTGCAACAATATCGCCAATTCCGTGTTTTACCACAATACCGATGGGCTCCTCCAACAGTATGGACAAAGAAATCAGTTGATGGGCCAGGTGTGAGGACCGGGCATGAAGCTCGCCATATGTAATCGATGATTGGTCACTATCAATCGCGATCGCTGAAGGCTGTCGCTGTACTTGATCGTAGAATAGCTCTCCAAGACTTCGGTCCGCCTCGACCAGTTTCTCATACTCGCTTGTGAAATTTAAAATTTCGATATCCATGGTCCACGCTTCTCTATCGAAACTTGATTGTTTAGGAAGGGGGAAAAGAGTCGATCGGAATGGAAAGCGTCTTGCGAAGTCTCACCTGTTTCTTCAGGGCATGAGACAGTTTTAGAGGATTTTTATAATCCCCGGACCAAGATAAATACTTGGGGAATATCATTTATGATACATTCCTAGACCCAGGACTATGGAATGTTGATCACAGCGCCAACGAAATAATGCGATTCGTTCAGGCATACTTCTTGGTAATCGTGGTATTCCAGAGACTTTTGATACTGTTGGTATTCCCAATTTGTAGCGGTCGAGCCTGAGATTTCATATGGAAACCAACAACTCTGTCTGGAGAATGCGCCTTACTTCATATGTTCAAGGTAGTCTTCAAGTGGCGACTTATTGCTTCGGGGGTTGTTTATTATGCGCTAACTCACGAAGATGAATGGTTGGTTATTGAATTCCTCAAAGTGCAGCCATGGATCATTAACCCTTACTTGCCGGAGGGCTTTGTTGGATTTGGAAGCATGCATATCCCGGTAAACATATGGGCCAGAGCTCCGTACTCTCGTGTGGAATCGATGGTCAAGAAACAAAAAGATTGATGTTTGGATGTTCCTCAAGGTCCCGACTCACGTCTTTGCCATTTAGAGCATCGTTTCGGATCTGTCGTTCTCGCTACGGGGAATACTTGAGAACAAATGGCTGGGATGAAAAGTTTAGGCTTGGCACTAGTGTAGTAACCAGGACATTCAATCAAAAGATTCAAGGTAAGCGACAAAAGTGCCACTCTTTTTTTTTTTTTGAAAACAATATGATTACTTCTGTTAGACGCTAGTAAGAAATCTGAAGAAGCTAATCGGTTCTCCGGGCTCTAATTAGTCTACATAATTATTGCTACTATTTTTGAAACCAAGCTAGTAGGCCTTTATCTAGAGTTGAAAATATAGAGTCTTGAGCTTAGATTTGAGTTTTAAAACTATCGCAAGTACCCCGAGGTTGGAGATTTTGATGAAGCTAGTTTTTTTCCTGCTATTATTTATAGTAATATAGCCTCTTGCGGATATTTCAATGCCAGTATATAAGAAGTTATTAGACTTAATGCTTTTTTATCAAGTCTTATCTCGGATTAGAATAACCCTTTATTCACCCTATTAGTAAGCTATTCCGAAGAAGCGATATTACTACGAATAATATAGAAAATAAGATTGCCTCTTTAGCATTCTCGTAATCCGCCCTATACTACTAAATCTTAAATGTATAATAGGCTATAGTCAGATTTTCTATATCACTTAACGATATATAGCTTGAACTAAATATGAAAGCTAATCTAATTAGTCTTAACTAATCTCTATATACGAATGATTAATTCTCGAAATTATAAGCCTTCTAAGTTGAAAGACTATATAATGGGTGACTAATATCAAGATAATCTACGCTAAAGCCTGAAAATTCGAGCTAGTTAGTGATGACTCGCCTAATCGACGACTAAGTCAGTTTAGAAAGAGTTGAATGATGCGGACTGCAGATTCTTTGATGATCGTTTAGTTTTATGACACAGTAGGACGTAGTTTCTCGCATAAGTTAGTCGAGGTCGTTGAGTCAGTGTGACTCGCTTAGCGACTAACGACAAAGGTAAATTTTCAACTTGGACTGTTTGAAATCGCCTTACGCGGGCTTAACGAAGTAGGGTGCAATGATTATATCAGAAATTCGGCAACAATATCGTGAGATCAAATGCAAAATTGTATGAAGATAGGTTCCCACTGTGCTGAAAACATTTGACGAGCGATCGAAGAGGAAAAACTGACATCTGCCCAGCGCCACTTCAGACTATTTAACCCACCCTTGAAGTAAGTAAGGGGGCAATACACCGAGACTTCTGCTAGCTTGATTTCTTCTTTTTCATCTCCTTGAACAGCAAAAATTCTTCGAATTCATCCATCTCCAGCTGCTTCGGCCGACTGCCGATTGCGTCTTTGGTCGTGGCCGCAGCGACAGCTTTGTCCTTGTCCGCTGTGGAAGGTTCATCTCTGACGCGAGATAAACAATTTTCCTCCCTATCATCTTCACCATCTTCATCATCGTCGTCATCAGATGATGATTCGCTTTCAGGATCTTTAGCATTACGTGCAGGAAGGTGAGGGGGCTTTTCATTTCTCCGCTCGGATCGCGCGGCGGGAGGATCTCTGTTAAGATTGCCAAATCCATCGTAACGAATCTCCTCTTGCCAGGCCACCTCTGCCTCTGAGTTTCCAAGGGTCTTTTTCATGTAACTGTCAAAGTCTTTGGATGCATCTGCAACGATTTGGAACTGATCCTTGCCGAGCGTTGTGGACTCCGCCCCAGGTTCGCGAGAGCTGTACTCGGCTAGCGTGATGGCAGTCTGGAATGCATTCCGAATTTGCCTTAAATTTTTTATGGTCAGTACTCCGTGGAAAATGCGACTTAGGTAGTGGACAGGTCTAGATCTCACCTTCCATTCCACGTGGCAAGCCTAGCTTTCTCCAAGCGCTTAAAATGCGACCTTGCGAATTTCTGTATCTCTTTCGACTTCACCTTGAAATCCACTTTCTTCGATATTTTCTGTTCTGCAATGGTCCTGTCGAGTAGGATCTGGTATAGCTTGAGGGTTGCTTCAAGACCAAGATGCGGAAAGTACAAGCTCATATGAATGCGGGATTTGAAAGCTGGATCGATGCTTCCTACACGGTTGGTTGTCAAGAATAGTATGCCCTGGAATGTTAGCTACTGTTCCATGACTATTTGGCTACCTTTGTCGCAAACTTACACTGTAATACTCAAGAGTGCGGAGGAATACACTGACAACCGCGTTTCGTCTGAGGTCCGTCCTATTCCTAGAGTTTGATTCGTACTTAATTTGACACACGATATGTTTACAGATCGTGAAAAATCTTTGCTCACCTCTTGGCCATGAACACACTATGAGTAAGTCAGTCAAGCTCCGAACCATGTTGATGCTGCTCTGGGTCTTACTCACTCGGCCTCGTCAAGAAGAAGGACGCATCCCCACTTGTGAGCTAGTTGAAAATTTCGATCAAGACTTGCTTGAACTTCCGCGGCTGTTTCTCCAATGTCTCCACAGGTCACTGGGAACAGTGGGCGATGGGTAAGATCTGCGACGCATTCTGCTGTCGACGTTTTCCCAACTCCTTTCGAGATAGTTAGTTTACAAGAATCTCATACATCATGTGTTGGATTGTTCGGTAACAGACCCGGTTCTCCATGAAGAAGAATGATCAAACCCTTCCCTAATCCATGCTTCAGCTATTGCTCTGGATAAGCATGTTCGAACTCACCTTTTCCCCTGACCATATCCATAGATGCTCCCAAGTTCGAGGTAGCAGTAGCAATTGTCAAATCTCTTGCGTGATTTCTTACCAAAGCCTTGACTGTATCCTTGTGTCTTGGAGGTCTGGTATTTGGTCAGTTGAAAACATGTGGACCGTATTTGGAGGAGGATCTGATTTACAGAACTAAACTGTCAAAGTTGTTTTCATACACGACATCTGACAGATCGCAAATATTCACAGTTACTTTCATCGGTATTAGCTTTGGGGGAGAGATAGGAGGCTTGTTATTGCATACCCCACTGCCTACTTCTGAGGACAAATCCATACGTCCAATGAGGAAGCAAGATTTTGTCTTTCTGATCAAGTTCACTTGCGGGAAACCGTTTCAAGGCATAGAGATTCGTCTGAATATACTCTTCAACTCTTAATCTGTCCATGCGAAGATCTTTATGAACAATATCACTTCCGCAGCCTTAAGTTGTAAGTAAACATACAGCCTCTTTTGCTTTGAATTAAAATTCAATGAGATACTCACATCCTTCATCGTACTTTAAATGAGTACAAAAGGGCTCGGCTTGCGTTTCACGCTTATCTCCCTCACTGAGATCAGCTTCATCAAAGTCAAGATGTGGCTGCCAATGGGTATTTCTATTGATCGCTAAGGTCATGTCGACAATTATCTGACCATCAATCTTCGGGGTAAGAATGTTAGACTGTTAACTTCCAGATAAGATATATTTGGAGTATTTACTTCCTCTGCAGGCTCATCCAACGTTGTTCCTACTAGTAATCTGTGTGCGTAAGGAAGTTTGGTCATTTCGAGGTACTTTGAGCCTCGATCGACAAGTGATTCTTCCAAGGTCTGTTTCGATGGATCAAATCTCAATGGGAACACGGATAGAGATGTGATGAGCCTGGCGCCTTGAAATCTATTCCAATATTAGCTCCGACAAGCATAAATCCCTGTCGTCGCTGTTCTTTGTCTGAAACGGATACGAACTTTCGGATGTGAAATTTCGTAAGTTTAGGTCCAAAAAATGATCCGTCAAACCCGAGACTATAGCAATCTATCACAAAGCCATCCACGGGTACAGGTTTATGATCTCTGTCAATCTTGGGAACCCAGATCTCTCTGCCGCCCTAAGCAATGCTGTTAGCATAAAAACTCAACGACAGAAACATCAGCTGGGATAGCATGATTGTGTTTTTACCGTCAAATTTATCACTCGATAGACCTTCGGCACACTTGATTGTTGCTGTATCACATCGTCACCCAATTTAAATAGATGCCACAGGTCTTCGTACCGAATGGTGGTCGCAGTGCCACCTTCGATCTCGCTTCTCAACTCTAGAATCGGTTTCAAGTCAACATCAAGAAATTCGATCAGCAGTTTCAGGTCAACGAGCAGATGCTTGTCATCGTATACATCGCGCTCATGCCCAACTTCCGTTCCCTCTTGCATTTTGCCTTTGGATTCTGTAGCTTTGTTGACCTTCTTGTCGATTTTGATTTCCAATTCTCTGACACTCGCTCTGATCTGGTCCTCGAAAGTACAGAACACTTTGAATGGATTGCGAATCAACATCGCACAAACCTGGGTATATTCGGATTTTCTCCTTACTGTGACCGCTAGATTTTCACCGGAAATCTTTCCAAGGTGCGCAGCCAAAAGAGCTGGCCGAATCCTGATAGCTTCCGGCGATCGCTGACCACTCCCACCAGCCCCAGTTTTGGTATCAGTGGAGTCAATCGTATCAGCAAGAAGAACTTCTAAGCCAGGCCGTAAGTGCGGCGGAATATCTGCCGATTTTTCGTTCAATGGAAATTGCAGAGGGGACGATCTCTTCAGCTCATGGAGATACACACGCTGGTCTGGGCCTGGCTGGGTTTCAATGTCGAAATCTGCTGGCAAGCCCTGAATATCCCTTCTTAGACTCTTCACCTCTTTTTCCAAATTATTGACCCTCAGGTCGGTATAGGCTATGTGTAAAATGGCTTGTCTACTTCTGGCTTCCACTCTGTCCGGGGTTTCCTTTTCTTTTCTTACAAGTTCCGGGACTAAATTTCGAAAAGCAGATGTACAGGCTTTGTCGCTGGCATTGACGGCGGTCTCCTCACTGATGACTTGGCGAGCGAGGGTTTGGTAGAAAGTCATTTCCTGCTCAATCTCACTATTCTTTTCAGAATTCAGTAGCTGGCCCTCATTGCTTCCTATAACGCTGCTTGTAGAAATCTCGGGGCCGTTTTCCGAGGTCAGCTGGACCGTAGGATGAATGCTAACTGGAGGGTTGTCGTCAGTGCTCTGCTGCTCTCTCTGTTCTGTGGGTGAAATAGCCTCGTCGACGTGGAGGGTAGAAAGCATAGAATCGGGATGTGATTTGCCAACAATACTCATGATGTTGGGGGCTGCCATAGCTCGAACACCAACGTCTCTGTTCTACGAAATTGAATCAGGAGCTCAGAAGTTGCCAAACTTGCAGAGTCCAAGAACATCATGCTTATCACTCTCGCCATCTCATGGTTTAGGCTGAGCAGAAATCAGGAGCAAGATGCACGCCTGCATAAGCTGAGAAAAGGTTGACCAGTAGGAAGGAAGCATTTCCTCGTAACTAAATTTATGAACCTGCTCGAAAGTGCATAAACTCAACACAGCCCATGACATTCCAATTGTCCGTCGGGCGTAGTCCAAGGTGGTGCGACCTAATTTGTCGCCGTGCACATTGTTAATGCACTTCAATGACTAAGCTGGAACGGATTCGATCATTCACTGACATGTGCAGGCAGAAGTCAAGCGTAATACGAGATGGCCACTCATATTCTCTCCATGCGTATCTCTTTGATGCGGTGCAATTACGAATCTGGGGGGTGTTCCACGATTTGGGCGGTTACTCTTTCGTGTCTGGCTGTTACTGGATACAATTTTCAGCCCTTGGAGAGGCCTTTCCTCTGGAGCCTCGAAAACTGTCCTAGAGGTCACGAGTCAGTCATGAACTTTCATCGTTCTTGGCAATTCATGAGCATCCCCTTGTGCAGATGTGATAGAAGCTATTCTTTGAACGAGCAAGGGCGGATGGAGCGATTCAAGCCCTATATATATATACTGCTTTCCTCGATATTCTCTACCCCGTGACGCAAGGCTCATCTGGAATTCGAAACCTCAGGCTTCTTTTGAGTTCTGGAAACAATTGCCCTGGCGTGACCTCGCAGAATTCTTCAAACCCCGACTGCGAGTTTGAAAGAGCAAAGTTTCAAGACAATCGCACAACCTGAAATGGAGAATCATTCTCGAAAACTCGAAGAGTTCAAGCTTGCACGTTCTCGACGACCAAACGAGGCTGCAATGTTTGTTGAAAACAAGGTGGCACCAGCGTACCCACAGCCTTCTCCGGTCTACTCAGGGCAGCGGGATGGATTCATATCTCTGGAGGAAGCAAGAAGATTGCAGCTGATGAAGCATGAGTCTCATCCCATATTATATCTGAGTCAAGTTAACATAACAAATAGCGCAGAGCTGTGGAAAAGGGCAGATGCGGAAACGGACAAGCTCTTTGTCCTTATGCAGGAAGTACAACTGAAACTCAGTAAGAGATGCAAAGGAACGTCTAACGCATTTGTGCCACTCGATCTGAAGGCTTGCAACTGGGAAGAAGTAATTTCAGATATCCGTACCACTAGTCAGAGCTGGAAAGAACTGCCTAGAATGTCCAAAGGCCGGAAGTGCCTGGAACGATTGGGGCAAGACTCTGGGGCCTTTCAAGACTGGCTGGGAATTCTCCCTGCCGGTGACTACGGAGCGAGGTAGCCTCATGCTGTCATGTTTATTCTCAGACAGCTGATTACTATCTATTTAGTATATGCGGAGTCTTCAAGCTGGCTGTTGGGGTTCGTCAAAAAATCCTAGCTATGGTTCAGCGTCTATTGTCGACATCAAAAGTCCTTGGCGTACCGACTGATTCGATTTATAGGCAGCAGGCAGATTCGTTGAAATTGAGGATAGCATTTTTGACGCGCTTACAGAGCTACCAGAAAACATGGAAGGAGCTCGAAATTACATAAACATTTATCGAGACTCTCCAAATCAATCATTGGAGCGCAGGACATTTGATCTCTATCTTGCCATCCTCGTTTCACTCAATCATATAATGCAGTTCTTTGCTGATAGCTCTGCAAGTAGGTCATGTACCGATTTAGCAAACCCAACCATTCAACTGATCTGCGTGATAGGAAAGTTTTTCGAGCCAATTCTGAAGCAACAGAATTACAAGATTAGTCTCACCAAGAGTCTTGAAGATGTTCGAAAACATGTCGCAAGGATCAAGGATGCTGCGGAACAATGCCTGGCAGGTCAGGTTGTGGACATTGGCAACAATGTGATCGGAATTCGACAGTTGGCGGACACCACTGTCGAAAGGATTGGGGAGATGGTTCATCAGCAGCTCTACCGGCTTTTTAAAAATGGTATCCTGGTCAACAACAACGCACATGGCAGGTCATTTCGGCAAATCTATTCAATTTCGCAGCTGACAGAAATGGTAGTCCGTGAAAACACAAGCGAAGCTACCCCTAACAGCTTTATTGTAGGTAGAGCTCAACATTTGCTCACGCCTGCACCATATGGTGAATATACTGTGCGAGTGAATCTCTGTAAGGCTGAATTTCTTTACAGATGCAACGCCAGCTGAAGACTTGCTAGAGCTCTTGCGGTTTGATACTCTCCTCATCTCGGAGTCTCTTAAGCGATGTTTGGAGAGCGGAGACAAATTGGACGACCAAGGAAAGGCACGGGCGTTGGCCATGGTCAATAGCGACAAGATGAGAGTTTGGATTGCAGAAGCCAAATTCTCTAGCTCCCTAATCGTGAACGGACATTCTGACATGGGAGCAATAGAGGGTCCATCTCCACTGAGTTTTGTGGATGCGCAGCTGGTAAAAGTGTTTGAGTCACACGAAGAAGCTCTTGTGATCAGCTACTTTTCTCGCTTTCACAGAAATATTGAATTTACCACTCCAGGAACGCCAACTGCCAGATTGATGGTGTGTCTCATTGGTGGGTTGCTGACTGAAATGATGGCTAGGAAATTAGAGGTTGATGTTTTGTTCTTGAAGAGCGAGAAGAGAAAGTTGCAGGATCTCGATCTGACTACTCTTTGCAACGCCTTTCGGGATCTTACTATGCAGCTGCCGGCGGGCGCTATCCTTGTCTGTATCCTAGACGAGATCGTCTCCTACGAGTCTTTCAATCCAAAATCCGAGATAGATGCAATCATGCGACGATTGACTCGTCTAGTCACCAAACACACCGACCTCGTATTCAAATTGCTGGTTACCTCTCGGGGCCGGAGTATGAACCTTCAGCAGTACTTCGACGACGAGGATATTCTTGACTTACCAAAGGACAGTGAGTTGAATGATTCAGCGATGTGGAAGATTCGACACATGGGTGAGCAGAAAGTGCTGGAGGGGACCACGGGGTAGCAGAAACTTCTTTTGTCAGTCGACCAGGGCGCGACCAGAACTGTTGACGCATTCCCTTACACCATTGTGATCCTTTAATTTCCCTCATTAACTATAACATGGAACGCAAGAACCAATTCACCTCACAATTTCAAACTCTAAGTATCCAATTTCAGCTGAAAGCAAAAATTACTGGTTCCAAAAACAAGGAAGAATGACTGGGAAGAGTGCTTAACGCTGCCGCAAGATAACCCTACTAAAATCACACTCAATTTGTATATGTCTACAGTGGTCGGTCCTAAAAGCTAACGTGTGATTAGATGATCGAAGCACGTGGAGAGAATTGCATCTATCATATCAGATGGATGCTAAACTACTAGAAGAGGTAAGGTAATTAAATTCTTCATCGAGGGCGTTGAATCTCCAGCTTTGCTGGGGGGCCTGAAGGGGCAGACCCCCTCAGCGAGTCAGCAGACAATACTGATTGACGTAGAGCGTATTGTACTCTACTTGGCTATAGTAATTATCGGGTGATTATGAATAATTGACTTAGTTCTCGGGCTCCTGCTAGTGGCTACACTAGCAACCAAATCTTCCTCAGAACTCAACAATCAAGTTCCATTCCGTGACCCATTTTTATCTAAGCGAGCCTTTTTTGACGAACAGCACTTACCTAAAAATCGTACTTACATCTTCCAATTCAAGGAAGCCAACCCATCATGGAGCCCTATATAAGAGCTGATTCTGAAGCTTTGTATTCTCACTGATGTAGGCTGGGATGTTAGTAGCACCTAAAAAGCACATCTCGACCATAATCATGTGACCAACAAACGGTCAAACATACACCGAAGGAGAAGCCCAATAGAGAGATATGGGATCTATAAGGCAGACTTACAGAGCATATAGCCTAAAATCGTATGCCAGACGAACAGGAAGGATTTAAGTTCTGTCGAGGCAGGCAGAGCGCCTCCACTTCAACCAGCCTACAATAATTAGACTTTTCGACTGCCAGGTCTTGCGCTGCTGCTCATTTTCAACAGGGCTCCAAATTTGGATGCGACTGCTCATCTTGTGCCGCGTGATGGGACTTCTTATGGAAGTTGATACTACTGCTGGACAGTTAGTTACGATCCAAGTATTAGCTGTATTTGGCACACACGTAACTTCAATGTTCGTGATGATAATATTACAGCTGCTATATTGGCCATGCCAACGAAGTGAGTTGACATCTCCAATTGGCCCAAGAAATCTCAGTTCGGGAAACTCGCCTTGCGAGTATCGAGCTTCAACTCATTCCTCGGGGAGCTCAAGTTCGATAAGATCTATGTATAAATTAACACGTCAAATGCGCTAATTTATGCCTTTGAATAACGCCTTACATCGAAACCATATAAATGTACCTACGATTCCCGAAAACGTGCAGCTCTAACATCTAGGCACGCAAGAGAACGTTCAGTATTTCAAGAAACTTCAACAGGTTTCCATTCTTGGAAAACTTGCGCGTGACGGTCAAAAATTGCTCGGTAGCAAGACATTTATCGACGACAACTACTGCACTAATATTGCAATATTTTAGCATTGCAGTCCAGACTAACTTCAATCTCTACTTATATCCAAGTATCTCTCATGGAAGACAAGCTTCCTTCTTCATCAAGCACCCAAAAATAATACGATCGAACAACTCGTGAGCTAAGAAAAACATCAGCTTCTGCGCCAGAATCTCTTTGAGTTGTTCTGCACATCTAGCGGACTGTTCTCGAAGTTTCCAAAGGGAGGCTTAAGAAGTAGCTTATATATCCACTTAGTCTTCCTATAGTCATTTGGGAAAAGCTCAGATTAGTTAAACATGTTATTCACTCAGTATATTCTAGAATCAGAGCTTAAGTGGAAAAAAGCTACAGATCACTTTCATCTCTTTACAGATGCACTCTGGGCGACATAACAAGAAACTAGCGTCGGTAAATGGAAAGGGAATATTGGTAAGGTTTAAAAAGGGATTTCCCACGGTCATATGGTATAGTTAAAAATTGCCTAGATCACAACCCTAATTTAGATTATAGTGATAAGAAAATAATATCAACACCCCACTTAACAGCACCATACCTTACCCAGTTCCCTCCCCTTCCCATTCCATCCCTTCTATCCTTCACATTCGCTACCTATACTCAATATTCCAGAAAACCTTACACCCTCCCAGCATCTCTCGCACACTCCAATTCAATCCATGACTTTCACATCCCCTCGGCATCGGTGAAATAAGCAGCCGCTCTTGCTCAACAATCGATTGGGAATTCCCATTACTCACTTGTGGGTGAATCATCCGCAAAAAGTATCTTGTAAGGCTGGATTGGATATTATACCCAGGCACAGAGTCTACGTTTACGAGATGCAGAAGTAGAAGTAGAAGTGGGAGGCATAGGCTGGCAGCCATGATGAAACTGAAATTGGAAATCTACTGTGATATAGATAGAGTGGTCGTGAATGTATTAGAGTTCGTACTTAATCAAGTTCTAAAGATTAGGCTTGGTTAAGTATTCACCATAGATAGAAACGAGGTCTATTTCTTGACGAGAGAATAGCGCCTGGGCTCATGATGAGGGATGGGCAGGATTGTGAACAAGAACCTGGGTTGCAATAGCTCGATTAGTTACCCAGATATGACATGGGTACTTTACGAGAAAATCTACGTAGAGTAGAAAGGGAAAGAGTGGAGGGTTTACGAGTTTAGCCGTGTTCCAAGTAGCACATTTATTCTTATTGCAGATCGGTTCCGTTTTCATTCCTCATTTGCAATCCTCATTGCAAAATTTCCTTCTATCCAGTTTCCATCCCATTTCTCATGGCGTAGGCTCGAGACAGATCAGACTTCTTCCTTCTCATCGCTTTCCTCACTATCACCATCTTCGTCATCTGCTTCCTCGTCATCCTCGACATCTTCGTTTAGATCCTCGTCCTCATCGGCTTCGAGACCATAGCTTTCCTTGAATTGCGACAGTGGCTGGACCTGGGTCTTGAAGCCAGACGATGTGAAACCTTTGACAATGCCCTAGAGACTGGATGTTAGTAAGTTGCTCACACATACACGGAATAAATGAACGTGGGAAAAGGTTAATCAGGGAATACGAGAGTTGAGGGGGACATGAGGGATGGAAGGTAAGAGGGACGAGACAAGTAGGAGATATGACATGAGACGACGAGTTAGCATACCTCCTCCATGACCGGCGCACAAGTGACCGCCACATTCGCCTTCCCCGGCGTAAACGCCGGCAAAAGCACATCTCGCATGACAGCCTGAATCTCCGGAACAGTAATATTCCGTACCGCCTTCAGAATCTTTGCATCATATCCATCTTCCAAATTCCTAATCACGCTATTAACAAAGTGGAATTGTCCAGCGGCCGCCATAGTAGTTTGCTCATCAACGAGATTTGCAACGATTCCACTGATGGCGCCTTCGAGAGCGGCTTGTTCAAACTTTGCCGTGCCGTCGATATAAGATTCAAGAATAGCCTTGCCGGCAACGAAGGCACGATAGGCGTCTGGGGAGCGGTATACGGAGAATTGTATGAAGCCTCCGTCCGGATCGCGCTTGAACCAGGAACCGTAAGCCAGACCTTTGCCACGAATGGCGGTCCAGAGGGGTCCTTCGACTGCTTCAAGGAAGGAAATTGCTACCATCAAGCCTGGGAGGATAGGTTCTTCGGGAGAGGTAGGCCCATTAGCGGTCGAGATGCAGAATGACGAGTCGATGGTGGCCATGGGAATTATGACAGCACCGTAGTTTCCTGGGTTGAGACCATCGGGGCTGAGGCGCTCGGAAAGTTTAACAAAGGGAAGGAGGGGTTGGGTGATGTCGAGGGAGGCGATGAGAGGTCTCCAGGCGTCGACTGGGTTTGGGAGATTCTCAACGTTGGCGATTACTAGAGCGCGCATGTTGTTGAATGTAAAGAGGGATTTGCGAAGGGCTTCTAGAGAAGCGAGAACGGTTTCTGGTTCTTTGGCAAGAAGCTTCTTCAGTCTCTTCATGTAAACAGCTTTGACAAGTGTGTTGCGAGACTTGACGCTGGAGTTTTTATCGAGGTGAATCATTGAGTCGATGGCATACAGCATGCTGTTTCCGTTCCGTTTTGCCTCCGGAATGTCTGCCAGAATTTTGGCCATACCAGCGTTGAGTCTGACTGGATCGAAGATGCTGTCGAACATCATAGTCCGGATCCACTTGATAGCGGTTTCGTACTTTTCGGGTTCAATTTGGAACTGAATGACCAGACCTTCAGCATCATTGATCCGACCAGCACCGGCCATAGAGTAACTGATGGTATCTTGCTCCAACTTTGTGACAACCTCCTCAAATTCCACACGTTTCCCATCTTGCATAATTGGGGTATTGAAGAAATTATCCATGAAGAGTGGAAGGAGAGGACGATGCTCTGTTGCAACTTGAGATGTACCAAGAAGTAATGTCAAGTTGACAAAGTTCGATTCAACATGCTCAAATTGGATGAAGATTGGGAGATCAGAATTGGCTCTATCGATGACTTTTTGAGCCTTGTTTTCTGGCGCACCTAAACTCTTGGCGAGTCCTGATCGTGCACATGTCGTCTCAATGAAATGAATTGAATCGACACCTGGAACCGGCCATTTCGACAGGACGGAAGGAGGGATTTCGACATCGTTCTTTTCAATAGCAAGTTTGAGCTTCTCGGCCAGAGCTTTCAGTCCTTCCGGACCGAGCTTCTCTTTTTGCTCTGCGACTCTGGTTTCCTCGTTGCTCTTGATACGATCAGCCATGGCCTTGGAGGGTTTGCCAAGAAGTGATATATGAGGAGCATCCGAAATCCACTTTTTGAGGAAATCTCGCCATTCTCCTTCTGTCCACTTCTCGAGTTTGTCATACTCCGACACAGTGCCAAATTCCTTCAATGTGGAGCCGTCTCTTTCACCAAAGAGGAAATCGTTGATGACACCAGTAGCATAGAAACTAGATGAGCTCTCAGCCTGGAACTTTACCTGTCTGCGCTCACGATTGATACAATCCAGCATGTAGCCCATATCAAGAGGCTTAGATGCAACCTCTTTGAGCAGTTCAAATAGGCGTTTTTCGACGAACTCAAGTTTCTCTGTCAATACTCCGCTTGGCTGGAGCCAGATCACAGTATTGGGCCTAGCATCCCAGTAGTAGCCAATACTACTGGCTAGCTCCTCCTTTTCGACCATGACGTTCTCTAAAACTGATATCGAGGACCCAGCCAAGTAGGTGAGGAGGACATTTAGAGCTGCGGTCAAGACGGCATCGTTACAGTTTGGACCAAACATTGCGACTGTAATTTCGCCTGTAGACTCATCTTCCTCGGGGAATTCCACCGTCTCAACGATTGTCTTCTGGATAGCTGGCGGCTGTGCAGATTCAATCCATGGGCTGAGAAGAATTAGAGATATCTAGGGAATGGGCTGAGTACTCACCGCTTGAAAGGCGCTGATGGTGGAGGAATTGAGTCGATGATACCTTCTTCGAAGTCGTCTAGAATTTGAAGAAGCTCAACCTTATTGACCTCACCTACGAGGACCAAGCATAGGTTCTTCGGCTGGTACATCTCCTTGTGAAATTCACGGATACGCTCAGGAGTCAAGACCCTCAGGTTTTCCATTAATCCGCCAGTCTCATACCGGAAGCCAACATTTTCGGGGTAGAGTAATCTTCTGGCTCTAATATCGATAATTTCCGGTCCGTTGTTCTGGACACCTTGCATCTCAGAGTACACTACTCCAGCATCGTTGCCCTCACCATCAATGTGCCACACTTCGGTGTAACATCCCTCGTCGGTTAGAGTTGGAAGAATCACGTGTTCAAGGTAGACTGGTAGGATTTGAGCAAAACCTTCCCATCCGGCAGTATCTAAGGTATAGGCGGTATGGTCAGTTGCGGTCCAGGCATTGGTGTTCGAATAAGATCTTGAAGCAAGTTTATCAAGGAGACCCTTGTATTGGTAGCTCCTGGAACCCATAAAGACAAGATGTTCCAGAGTGTGGGGTGATCCAGAGTCGTCGAAGATTTCGGTGGCGAGAGTAAAGTATCCTCGAACCTTTGGACCTTGTTGATTGCAGACTACCACACTCATACCAGTTTGTTCGGAAACATACTGAGAGATCGAGACAGGTGCATAGTCTGTGTCGAAGTTTTGGATGGTACGAAAACGAGGTTTCTTGGTTTCGCTTGGCATTTTGAAGGATGCGAGAGGTAGAGAGATGTGTGATGTAGGAAAAAGTGTTGAGTTTCCACTCCTAGGCGGACATCAGCAATATGTATGTGGAATCTCGATCGCATTGAACGTGCGGTATAAAGAGAAGAAGTGGAAAGCAAAGAAGATAAGACATTTATAGCCAGAAAGATCTCCCGGACCTACAAAGAAAGAGAGACGTTGTGATGCCCGAACTTTCGAGTGGTAAAGTCTTGATTCCCATTTTGGTGGTCGTGTACCTACCTACCTATGATTGGGCCATCACGCCTGGAGGGGGAACTTTTACAAGCAAGGGCGCAAGGGCAGGTTGCTATCACGTGACACTTGCCAGAAGCTCATCAGTCATTTGCCTAAGTTTGGGGCAATCGAAATGTGTAACATGAGTCCAGAAGATCTGTTGGCATACCAGTCATGATCTTTGAGCCAGTATAGCACGAAGGCAAGGAGTGGTATTACCACGCCGACGACCGCGAGTCTGCCACCTGATGCAAACGAGTACCCCGCCATTCTGGCCCCCAACATATATCAAGTGAAGAGTAGGATGGTGATGTCGAGCACGATCTTGATGATGATATGATAATAATAAAAGAATCGAAGCAGGATCTCGGACAAGTGAAGCTTGTAAACATACCTTTGCTTGTATTGTGCTGCTTGAGAAATGGCGCCTGCAGCCTTGCGCGCGAATGTAAGGCGAGGTGACAGCTTGAGATAGTGTCAGTGCGGCAATGAGTACTGATTTGACAAGCGGAAAACGCAGAGCTGGTTGCGAATATATATTCAGATGAGACGAGATGCCAATGCCATGATCTTGTAATAGGGTATAGGATGGAATTGAGGATGGAAGATGGAAGAGAAGGCAAGATATGGGCACAATCAGGAACAATATCAAGCCTTCCTCCCTTGTGTGGAGGAAAGAGCTGTGGCGGGCAAGAATGCAATATGATTGGTGAAACGCCGCATGCGGGTCGCTTGCCGCCTGTCAGCCACTGTCTGGCGCCAACAAGCGCTCCCGGGCGTTTAGGCCCGCGTCATGGCTTGGCTCTGGTAGTCCAAAAACGAGATCCAGGGAAGCTTGCCTAGGTAGTGTTGAGTAGGTAAGCTCTATTAAGAATGAATCTTACTATGCCTCACCTAACAGCACTTCCCTTGCGTATCCTCTGCCCGAGAATGTGATCGTGCAGAATGGTTCTACCACTTCACGAATACCACGCACTGTACCGTCTCATCTGTATACAGTTTCCTACAACAACTGGCCAACATGTCCTCTCCTACCCAGGCAGCTGATCTGGGGCAAGTGCTGGTAGATTTCTCTGCCAATGGCGCTTTTCCAGAGGAAGAAGAAGTTTCTGCTGCTTATGTGAACTCTCCTATGGTTTCTGCAGCTCTGGTAGTTCTGCAAGATGCCAAAGTAGCGTTGGAGGTTCGTCATCCCATCTCTCTCTTCTCCTTTGAAAGCTGGGAATCTAACTCTTGCAGAACGAGGTCCGCGAAATAAGCCGAGAAACAGCCCCCGACGTCGACCTCTGGATCAAGCATGCGAAATCCATACAACATGACATCAATCAATCTCGACAGCTTGCCAGCAGTATTGTGCGACAAGCAGAAGCCGACGAGGAGAGGAAAGAGGTGCTAGTGGAGAAGGAAACCTACGCGAACTTTCTCGAAAAGGAGGTGTCTTTTGATAACCAACTCATATCCGTGCTGCAGTCTTTGCAGGGCGTCAACGAGAAATTGACAGCAGTGGAGGGATGCGCCCATGAGGCACGACTGGTAGAGAGGTTGCACATGCTTGAAGGTAGGCAGGTCTTCAGCTTGCATCGAGTGAGCTCAGGCTGACAGTTCTAGCTGCATTCAACGCACTTAATGGAGTCAAACTTGAGAAGACTTCACGGGCGATGCGGCTGTTGGATACCAGATGTTTTGCAATACGCGCTTCCTTACAAGAAGAGCTGTTTACAATATGGAAGGCACTTATCATTGTCGATCAGGAAGTTTCTACTATCACTATACGTCGAGAATTGCCAGGTAGCTTACCAACTCGTCTTGCCATACATTTCTGACTGACTGTGTAGGGAGTACAACGAGTATTGTGGATGCGATGATCGCGCTGCAATCTTTCCATCAGCTCGACGTTGCCGCAAAAAAGCTATGGGACGACCTCGATGATGTGATTTTCAGACCTCGCACAAATCTTCGAGCCGGGGATATACCAAGTGTTCACGTCCAAGGGGCAAGGACTCACGCTTAGTTTTCATGAACGATGTACTAACGTGGATAGAATTCATTATCACTGGGCGCTGGCCTTGCCGACAACACTATCAAGTCCTTGTTCGTTGATCTTCAGACAACCATCAAATTCCTCCATCAAAACATTCCCGCCGAGCTTACACAGCCGTTGGCAAAGCATATGATGCCCATAATCTCCGCTCGGGTCATTGAGACATGGCTTGATGCCGCGGTGCCCGCTTCTCTAGAAGATATGGTTGATTACCAGAAGGCTTTGGCATTAGTAGGCGATTTTGCTGCATGGCTTGATACTGTGAACTGGCCAGGCGCAGAAGGTTTTCATGATTGGGTTTCGAATGCGTCAAGGATCTGGCTCGCCAAGAGGCGAGAGACGGCTTTGGACTGGACTCGGAATCAGCTCTCTCTGGGTATGTTGCCATCTTGCGTACTTTGGAACTCTGCTAAAACCACCAAGGCACCGGAAGTCCACAAATTGCCGAGAGGATTGAGACACGAATGCTTGCTAAAGAGGAGGCTGACAACACTGCCGCTACTGGTACTGCCGTAAGTCATCTTTTTCACTAGGTCTCCTTATGCTCAACTCTCCTCCCACTCATCTATCCCAGATCCTGTTGCGGTTTTTCTATGCTGACATAAATCTAGGCAACACATGACTGGGACGATGCTTGGAGTGACGGCGGAGAGGAGACCACTGACGATAGTGTCGCGGAACTTCAAGTCGAGAGCCGACATAGGGCATCTTTGGAAGAGGAACGCCGTGCTTCAGAGGTATGTCCATTGAATCCTTTCCCTTTGATACTAAGATGAAATAGCTGTTATTACCAGCCTTGAGCACAGCGCTTTTGATTGATGATATAGAACTGACTGTCATAGGTGTTCTCTCCGATTCCTACGCCCGACGAAGACCAGACAGACGACGCGGCGGATGCTTGGGGCTGGGGTGACGATTATGTGCCCGATGCCGATGCGTCAGCTGGTGCCTCGCCCACTCAGCCCAAGCCTGGCTCACGGCGTCCCTCTGTACAGCAAAACATAGCACCAACATGTGAAGTGACCTTGTCCGAGAAATACTGGACTTCCTCATTCCCACGCACTGTCTATGGCATGATCGAGCGCGTCTATGCAGATGGCGCCACCTTAACACGACCAGAGTGAGTTCCATTGATAATTCCCAGTTTAACATGCTCACTGGTTCAGGAACGAACACATACCCGTAACACCTGCAGCACCGAGCCTGTTCGGACTTCCTACTCTAATTCTAGCACTGTACAGAGCCATCTCTCCATCCTACTATTCCCTCGAACCAGGTGGAAACATGTATCTCTACAACGACGCCATGTGGCTCTCTGAACGTCTCAAACAGTTTACACGCGAATGGCAGAATGGCGAGGTTATCCCGGAACGGGCATATAATCTTGTTCGACTAGATCCAGAGATCAAAGTACTGGTCAGTTTTGGGAAACGAGCTTATACGAGTGAACTCAACGCACAGCGTACTGTTATCAATGACTTGCTCGGCGGTAAGTTTAATCTTCTTGTCTTTCTTTCCTGTCTTCCATTTATGTTTAAAATAGACTGACCAAATAAAATTGTACAGGTGCACAAAACTTCTTCCAGCCCGAATACTCCATGTCTAACGAGCTTCTCTCTACCATCAGAATCGTTATCAAACACATCCGCACCACGGCAACCCTGTGGTATAAAATTCTCCCATACTCAGCCTGGGCATCAGCAACCGGCTCGCTCGTCAATGCTGTGGCTACGAAACTAATCAGTGATGTGTTTGACCTGACAGATATATCTGTTGACGAAGCAGAACGTACAGCCACTGTCTTATCACACGTCGAAACTCTCGACGACCTCTTTTTACCTAAGCACAATCCCGCAAATGCTAACTCACATAATGGCACTTTACGCTCACGCTCATATTCAACCATAGAACTCGACTTAAGCGATAGAGGAGGCGGAGGAGAAGATGGAGAAGTTCCACTCACGTCCCAATTCGCAGATAAATGGATGAAGATGAAATTTCTGAGCGAAGTTCTCCAGAGTAATTTGAAAGATGTCAGATTCCTGTGGTTTGAGAGTGATTTAAGTCTTTATTTCACGGTTGATGAGGTTGTGGAGTTGGTGGGGTTGAGCTTCGAGAGGAATTTGGCGGTAAGAGGGCTTTTGAAGGACATTAGGGAGAATCCCTATCCGAGAGGCTAAGTTGGCATGGGGAAAAGGATGGAGGGGAGGGGCCGGCTGCTGCTTTTGGACTGTATGAATAACATAGTATAGTCGCAATCTTGGAAATGGAATAAAAAGCCAGAAGCCTTATTTTATTCGGAGCTCAGATGTGGTTCTGTACTGAATCGCTGGCAAATTGCTCTTCCTCTTGCTGTGTTAATTTATCAATGTGAATAACTGCCGGTACTTACGATATTCAATTATCGGTCATCGTATCGCAGAACAACTATAACCAGATACATACTATACTGGCCTTTATCCCACTTCAAGACCTCGAAAGCTGCGTCTCAGAAGAGAGCACACTAGTCGCCTGGAGACCTAACATCCATGACGACTTACCGGCCAGCTTAGCTAGCCGGCTACACTGCCAGAAAATATCCGACCAGCATAAGATTTTCGCGCAGCACCAAACTCCTCGTGTTTTCAAATGTTGTTTTTGGCAGAAGGGGTGTGCAATAGAATCGTGTATGGCTTGCTGAGGCATGTGACACGGTTAGCTGGAGGGGATTTTGAGGGGATTTTGCTGTGGGGGTTTTCTGTTGTTGTTGTTGTTGGTGGTGGTGGTGGTGTTAACTACCGCTTTTAGGTAGCGTGGCTGGTTGGTTGATTGGTTGGCGACCTGACCTCGGGAATATCTTGCTATCAAAGCACGGGATATGTTATGTTCATCATGTATATAGTAGAGTTCTATGAGCAGTTAGCGATATTGAATCTTGCAGCTTCGTGGCTGGATGGATGTCTTTCTGGGAAGTCTGGTGAGTGGTAGGTAAAGATGTATACTATTGCGCATCTTTCAGACTGGCAGGGAGGCTTGAAGCGGCGGAACCTGCCTGACCGAAGTCTGTCATACCCTTCATACAAGGCGATTTGGTTTGTGGCACATGGAAGGGGAAAGGGAGGGAGGGTAGTTAAGTTTTAACATGACATACTTTTACGCCGTACCTTCCAGGGTGAATAGATACATGGATACGGAAAAGCCACGTCGAGTGTGAATCCGTTGTTCAGAATAATGAGGAGAGATCGAAGAGTTTCGCAACATTGTTTGGAGAGTGTTGTGGAACTTTTGTGGGGGGTTTTGCTAGAGATGGGACTTCGTGGGAGGGCTGTAGCGTTACTAGAAATATCAAGCAAGGTTTTGAAAAAGATCCCGATCGAAATACTTGAGCCTCGGTGATGTATACGTAGATAACTATGGAGATCTCTCCTGACGTATCGTTTTTCAGGAGATCAGATAAATATACGCACGTCTTGAAAATCCCTCTTTATCAAGACGTTTCCATCCAAAAGTAAATTTAGAGTGAATCTACAAATTTGAAATATTAATACAGAATCGAGGTACAAATACTGGAGCCTTCACAATGCAGAAGGCTAGGCAAGAGGAAACAAGCGGCTAAGAGCCAAGATAGGATGAGCGCCTTTTGAGTTTTTATAGAGCTTGTATTTCTTACATATTAAAGCGGAACAAACGCCATGAGGCAGCAGGCGTGATTGGAGGCTTGATGACAATGATGAGTTCCAGCTAGGTGTTCCTTTTGGAAATCTCTCATGTAATAAGCTACCATCAACTTGGTAATGTGCTGTCATTTCTATCCTTACTGCCAATTTACATGATTTTTTGTTCACCATAGCAAGTGTAACATCTTCAAATCTCTGGACGTCAAGATCTGATTCAGGCCTTTGAAAATCAACGCAGGATACTCCCTTCTAGCCAGGCCAGCTCGAAGCTTGGAGGGTGCCGACTTCACCTTTCTTCTGAAGTCCCATACTGCAATGCCGAGGCTCTTTTCTCGAGCTTGACTATTTATTCTGGATAACACAATACATCTCGTGGGAGGTAGTTTTCTGTTCTACATTTTCGGGGGAAGGGGTTTCGAGGGTCAAGTAAGTGAGATCAGGAACTTGGTAAGTATAAAAAGTCTGGCGAAACGAATTTCATCACACCCACCGATACAATTAATTCTCTTCTTCGATTCTCTCTTAGTCGGCCATTTGAACACACCAGCTCCTATTGCAAGAGGGGTATAATATCAAGTCCTTTTTCAAAGATAGAACTCAGCCGCTCTAACAAATGTCCTGGTATCACCCCTCCTGAGCGGCTTCATCCACTTTCGACTGCTACCGCATTCAACACTTCTTGATATTGATCCCTTACAGAACTCCTGTCAAGTGCGTAGCCTAACCCACCACCAGGGCCATAGCACGATACCTCGTTCTTTTTCTAAAATACCAAGAACAGTACAAAGTCAACCCAAAACCAGGAAATCCCACACAACGCATACTTCGTACAACTCACCCCGCAACTCCGTTTTCGCGTCTTCCATTTCCCGACTCAGTCATTCAAATCAAACCACGGAAAAAAAGGGATCGGTGTAATACAAAGACCACTTTTTTTCCTTCTTTTTTTTCTTTTGGGAAGAAGTGTCTCCCCTACACGACAGACAGATCCAAGGGCACCGCCCCGGACGAGCAAAGAAAGAAAGAGAGGAGTGGCGTTGACGTCTGTCATCTTCACGCTCCGCTCGATACCGCCGCGCATGTCACTCACTGCACGACCGCTGTCACCCTTATATCCATCCCCATCTGCCAATCCCGATTCCCGGGCCACCGACCCAACCGCTTCACATTCATTCACGCTTCCCTCGCAGCCTGGATGGCGTTGGCGGGTGTGTGTGTGTGTAGTGGAATGGAAACGACGGCTTGCAGCACGTTGAATCCCCTGACCCTACGTTGAAAAGCTAGGTTGTTGTCCTCGCACACTCTCAGAAAGTAGCCAGAATGCGATAGACACCTCTTATACTTATATTCTTACCAGTGGCTTTCAGAGGGCACTCCAAAGCTTCTCTACATCAGAGAGTTTCACTCCTCGTCAGTTGCTTGATTTTAAATTTTCTGCTGTAGATTAGGTCGGTAACACGTTTGAAAGCATTAAAGGCAACCGACGAGTAGCCAGCAAGCAAACAGATCTACTCCCCTCACCCCAGGGCACAACGAGTCACCACACCGCAAAGTTTCAAAGAATTGCAAAGAATTGCATGTATTTCTCTATCGTATCATATCTTATCATGGCATCCATCTATCCACTTCTCCATCAACTTTCTGACTTCCCACTCGCCCTCCACTATTGTACGTACATACAGAAGTGGTCCGTAGAGTTAGCAGCGGCAGCAGTAGAAATAGCAGCAAAGCGTGGGGAAGCATGCAAGAAAATAAAATCAGGATGACCCAACCATCCAGCCAAGCGATCTGTCTATGTATGCACACCTGCCTACAAGTGTGATAGACATATGCCTCATGATCATAAGCATCTGCAATAGCAAATTTCCATTCATCCACCATCGTAAGATCGAAGTTTGTCCGTCCATCCGCCCAAAGGTATTCATTCCCAAACGCCACCAGAAATCCGCACCATATCAAAGTCTTCATGCACCCCCAACCACGCAATTCAGTCCAATCCATCAAGCTCCAAAAGCAAATGGAA
Organism: Rhynchosporium graminicola; assembly: GCA_900074885.1. NCBI lineage: Eukaryota > Fungi > Ascomycota > Leotiomycetes > Helotiales > Ploettnerulaceae > Rhynchosporium > Rhynchosporium graminicola. The sequence continues at coordinate 199,807 of FJUW01000045.1, forward strand.
GAACCACCAACGCAAAAGCATCTACTACCCTCTCAAGAGCCGCGAAACAGAAACTGCATATCCTCAGGCGTCAAACTCTCCATAGCCTTAGCATCGGAGTTGATCGTTGAATTGATCATATTAGCCTTCTTTTCCTGAAGCAGAACCATACGACTCTCAACCGAATCCTCAATACACAATCTCGTAATCTCGCAAGGACGACCTTGACCAATACGATGGCATCGATCAGCAGATTGCCACTCTGCAGCTGGGTTCCACCATGGATCAACAATGAAGACCTTTGAGGCCTCGGTCAGGTTAAGAGCTACACCACCAGCCTTCAAGGAGACCAAGAAACACTCAACATTGACATCGGTCTTGAAATGGCTGATAGAAGCCTGGCGCTGAGCGGGGGTCATAGAGCCATCGAGCATGACGGTTGTGATACCAGCGCGACGGAGACGCCATTCGACGAGCTGGAGCATGGTGGTGAATTGAGAAAATATGATGCTCTTGTGGGTGCTGTTCTTAGACCTCAAACTGTACAAGTCATGAACAAGAGTCTCGATCTTGGAGCTTGAGGTCCAGTTCTCCATCTTGATTCGGTTGATAATGGAGGACTTCTTGACTTGTTGCTCGTCTTGCTCGATGTCTGGTTGTTCGAGGTCGATAGCGAGGGCAATGTGGCATTGAGGACAGTCAGGTTCATCTATTATCGAGTTAGTGGTTATGATGTAGAGGGGGCTGTGAGCGTACCAGAAGATGCCATGTAACTCTTAGCACATTCGCGGCAGAAGTCATGTCTGCATGCAGAACGAATAGCCTCTTCGGCAGTCTCGTCACAAATACAGCAAACAATGACGTTCTGACCACCATCACTATTCTTCTTCAAGATCAAATCGGGGTGATCGGCGACTTGGCGCATCTGCATGATCAGACCAAAGATATTGGCGTAGTTGTTGAGCATAACACCTTGAGCCACATAGGTCTCGAACTTGCGAGTTCCACTGTTCATGATACTGTTGGCAAAATCATTCTCCTCCTCTCCGAAGAATTGACGATCGACCCGAATCTCCTTGGCTGGAAGCTCCATGGCGGAGGAGTGATCACGCTTGACACGGCGAAGCATGAAGCGGCCAGTCAAGATTCCCAACTTGCGGAAAGCCTCCTTACCAGGACCCTGGTTACCGTAAAGTTGAATTGGATTCAACAGCTCCTGATTGAAGACGGAGACATGATGCATGCCACTATGGCTACAGCTAGTGCATCTACCGCTTTCACGGTCGATGTCCCAATTCAAAGTCGAGCATGGACACTGCTTACACATGTAGCATGCGAAGGGGCGAATGTCGAGGAAGCGGATAAGGGAGAAGAATTCACCAATGCGGTTCTGTAAAGGAGTTCCAGACAAACACCACTTGTGATCAGCCTTGAGAGCGAAGCATGCCTTGGCGGAACCAGTGGTACGAGACTATTGAAAGTTAGTAGACTGCCAGTCTTTGAATACTGGAGCACAAACCTTGATGCTATGAGCTTCATCCAGAATGACACGATGGAAGTGGATTCGATGAATCACACTCTTCTCCTTGACCTTTTGAAGCGTACCCTTGCGGGGGAAACCCTTCTCCTGCTTTCTGAACATGGATTCAAGACTGTTGTAAGTGATAAGAATTACATCATACTTCATCAACTTCTCGTATGTGATATTCTTAACTTCGGAATTGGTGCCATGATACACAAAGGTCTTGAGAGTGCCGTCGGTGTATGCCTTGATCTCCGATTGCCATTGCATAATAGCAACGGGAGGCATCAACACGAGCGAAGGTTGCTTGGCAGGGAAATCCGACATGATTAAGGAGACAGCTTGAATGGTCTTGCCCATTCCCATCTCGTCACCAAGCAGGCCACCAGCCCAGTCTGTCTTCTCCATCTCAATCATCCAATGTACACCTTGCAATTGGAAGGGTTTGAGCTCCCGGGTGATTGTCTTTGGTTGCTCAATAGCACCGTCTCCTATCTTGGGCAGGTCCTCTAAGTCCTTCCACATTGTAAGCAAGTCGGGGTGATGTGACTCGAGTCTAGCTCTATCCTTTCTCTGCCTACTGTTACCATATCCATCATCGAGCTGAGCTACGCGGCGACGAGCGCCTCCAACACCACGACGGCGACGAACACTAGTAGTTGTAGTTGCAGCCGTGGTAGTAATAGCAGCAGGAGCGACAGTATCAGACTCAGAGCTATCATCAAAATCGACTTCATCAGAATTGATTGAAAGGTCAGAAAGGTCAGACTCGCTGACATCAAAGTCACTCTCGTCATCTTCCTTGTCGGAATCAGCGGCGGCAGTCTTGACTTTCTTTGATGAAGGACCTGCAACAGATGCCTTGGCGGTGGATGCAGAAGGTCTACCACGTTGAAGCGACTTCTTCGTGGTTTTAGCCTTGGACAGGTGAGAATGGCCTTCAGAATCGAGACGACCCTCAATTGTAAACTCATCTTCGGTCTCGTCGGAGTCGTCGAAAATAATTATTTTCTTCTTGGAAGACGAGGAAGCTGTGAACGTGACAAGATTCTTACCCTTCGCACCAAGCTCAACCTTTGGGCCATTAGATTGACGCCGTGAAGTTGGCAATACAATATCATCGGCTCCATACAGATCCTCCTCTTCCTCCTCCTCCTCCTCCTCCTCCTCCTCTAGATCATCGTCCTCAGAGTCTGCCACGAAGCGGGTCTTTGGTTGGATCTTGCGAGGTTTACGCGGAGCTCGGCGTGGAGCATAAACCTCATCCTCCTGCTCGTGGTCCTCATCATCCTCATCCATAGCCATGGAAATAGCGGCAGCATCTTCTTGATCTTGAAGCTCACGAGCCAATTGTGCATCCGAGCTGTGTTCCTCGCCAGCATCCTCATCATCATCCTCGGAATCTGGTACTCTCTTTCGCTTGTGGGATGTGGAAGCCATGGAGTACTGGCTGTTTCGGAGAGCAGTAGCTCGAGCTAAAGCATTGGCAGCATTAATAGCAGGAGGAATGACATCACTCATGATGTTTCCGTTCTGACGACCTGTAGGACGACCTCTCTTCTTTGTGGAGTTGTTTCCCATAAAACCAGGAGCAGGTGTGGTTGCGGCGCTAGTAGCTGGTGTAGAGTAACCACTTCCCTCGTTCAAGGAAGCTGAGACGGACGACAGAGATTCCCGACCCAGGGCTGATTTCTTTGACATCTTGACTAGTTCACTAAGACCTCCATTCAGTTCGTCGGTATCATTCGAGGAGACTCTGGACTTGATATTTAGTTCAGAAGAGGTGTCGGGCTTTTCGAGGGAGGAAGTAGGTTGTGCAGCACGGCGAGTTGCTAATCCAAATTGTCAGTTCAATTCGAAGCTGAGATTCTCATCGAGAAGTATAGAACAATAGATCTGACGGTAGACTACTGGAACTATGGCTGCGGGGCAGTAGAGAGGCAGAATCAAGACATAACTTACAAGGTCTAGAGGTAGCAGGACTGTTCGAAGCACTATCCTCCTTACGAGGTCTTCCTCTCTTAGGAGGCATCGTGGATGAGTTACTGTTCTAGACAGTCGGCAGATAGTAGATCTTCTCTAGAGGTATAGAGCAGGACAATTGGGTCAACGATCGTTCGTCAAGAGTTTCGAGATTGCAACGTTCCCCAAAGATGGGAATCTTGATGTGGATCGTAAACGGGTGGATGCACCTGCAATCCGATTGCAAGGGTTACGATATCGTGTCTTATCCGGGCAATCGAGGGGGCAAACCTTCAGATTTGAAGATCTCGAAGTGAAAAGGAAAAGGTGTAGAATCGAAGAGTGGGATTGCTCCTCGAGAAGGATAAGGTTGAGATTGAAGATCGGACAGAGGCAAGGAAAAAGGAGCAGATTCACAATTCGAAGAGCGAGCGACGAGGCAGCAGCCGCCACTGCACGAGAAATTCAATTTACGCGACCGCGTCAAGAAGCACGTGAGGTGAGTGAAACGATTGCGATTGGCTTGACCTTTGCTCTAAGTGCCCCACTCGAGCTTATTCATCTGATCTACCCCTTATTGATCGACAGGGCAGGTATGTTGATGTGAATGGCTATACTGACGCCACCGACCTAAAGTGATAAAGAAATAGCTTTCTCTTCTCTCATTCTCTACCTCTTCTTCCCTTCGTTTCATGTTTGCTAGAACCTAAAAAAGCTTTCAAGAATATGATCTTCTAGGAATACTAATGTATTTTTGTACCCTTCGTTATCTTGCATACACAGTTAGGAAAAATGGGTTATAAAAAGCAACGGGAAATTTCTACCACGCGATGGTTCTGCATCTTCTGCATTCCTTGTGTTTTGCTTGCGAGGGGAGGGAGACCTAACGTATTAGATGGGAGAGAAAAACACCTGAACCCTCAAGTACCCTTCGGTACAGTCGATCCGTATTTGATGCCGAGACCTGCTTCTTTTATTTTGCTCGCAAGGGGAGGGAGACCTAACGTATTAGATGGGAGAGAAAAACATCTGAACCCTCAAGTACCCTTCAGTACAGTCGATTCATATTTGAAGCCGAGACCTGCTCCTCGGGGCGCTCACCCCGATCTCTCCTCATTCGTATAAGTAATTCCCAGCAAGCGTCATCAAATGCTCCAGAGATCGGTTTCGACAATTCAGTTCCAGCACTCAAACTCATCGGTCCTTCAGAAAAGCCTCGACTCTGCTGCGAGTATAGATTGTTTCAAAAAAAGACTCTGTATTAATATTATTCTAACCGCCGTTTTCTACGTTCCGTCTCCCAGTGCGAAAAAGCAGGGGGAGGAGGGGGGGGGGGTATCTGTTTGTTTATCTGTTTTTCCAAATCGTATCGAATCGAGTCGAATTCGGTCAATCCTCGCCAAAACTCCTTACTGCAGAACAGTAATCAATCAATCAATCAAATCAATCAGATCAAGTGGTGTATCCCAAACTTTTCCCATCCGTCCTCTCATCCATCCAATCGCCAAGATTCAAAGTCATCATCCGTCCTCATCCTTCCATTCCATCTCCTCCTAGCCGTTCAATCAAATCATCCCCCTACTTTCGGTCCACGACAGGAAGGCCGTAGTAGGCAGTGAAAGCGCTGTTCACACTCTTGTGGTGCTCCTTGGCAGCCTTTGCGATCTTGCGTCCGATCTTGCCGAGAGCCCCGTTGTGGGAAGATGTTGCGGCGTCTCGGTCGGAGGAGACGGACGAGCGTTGGCTGTGTGCTGGGCTGGCCGAGGGGGTGGCGGCCGGAGTCATCTTCTGGAAGACGGCGTCGGTGGTGGGGGAGGTGAGGAAGAGGGCGGTGCTGATGGCAGACATTTTGAGATTGTGGAGGTTTGTTTTGTTTGGTGGTTTTGTATGTTTGGTTGGTTGTGTGTGAAAGTGGTGGAAAGTAAAGCGAGGTAGTTGGTTGTTGGAGTATTGATTGTTTGTATTGAAGTCTGAAGTCTTGAATCTGAATCTTGATGCTGATGAGAATCGAGAGATACACACCTGCAGCAGCTCAGCTCCCTCTATATATCCCTTTCCCCCTTCCTGTACTAATCCCTATAAGTCCAGTCCATCCATCCAGGTCGGTCCCATACGCCATCGAGTCACATCCACTCCGCGCGCGCGCCTTTCGGTACAAGAATGAATACCTTACCTAGCTAGCTACCCGTACCAGGTACGAGTAGAGTGTCAGACGATGTCGCAAAATTCTAACCTCCCAACCTAAAAAATTCCTCGCTACACCCTTGGAACTATGACAGCAAACAACATGAGGATTTCTCGTCCATTACATAACAAAGCCGAAGCGAACGCCGTGCCGTAGCGAAGCGGTGCGGTGAAAATTGGGACCTGGCTGGCCTGGCTGGGGACGCAACGCCCTGTGTGCAACATGGACACGGACCACGGCTCACGGCTCCCGACATGAGTGGATGGATGCCTTGATGCCTGGGTACGATTTGATTTTTTGGCCCTGACTAACTCTGCAAGGCAAGGCAAGGCCTACGGTACGTAGATACAGTACTTCCTCGTAAGGCGCAAGGTGTGACGACGGTGATTGTGAAGTTTGTGAAGTTTCGCTTGGACGATGTGATCGTGCTACTTACTGACTTACTTACTTACCGTTCATAAGTAGTGATCGTGGTGGTTGTGTGAGATGGGATTAGATAGATAGATAGATGTTGCTACTGTCAGCCACAGACAGGCACAGGGCGTGAGGGATGATCGATCAGGAAAGCAGAAGCTTCTCGAATACAATAAATGTCCAGCCATGCATGCAATTCAATAATCACACCTTCATAATCACTAACTCTCTCTCAATCCCCTCCTCCCTCTCATCACCCACCCAAAGTCATGAGAACAATCGAACAGATCTCGAAATGTCATCATGACGCCTCAATATCAAAGCAAATCAAATCAAAATCGACCCATTAACATGCAAATAGAAACATCTAAAAAAGTCTCTTCCTCAAGGTTCAATCGAGAATGTGATACTTAGACCAACCTGACACCAGATGGAAAATTCTACCAAGCGATGGGGTAATAGATACCAGAATTAGCAACACCAGCATCACCTAACCCGGAAAGTAAAAGAGTACAAGTAAACACAGGACCGACCCTCACGGCTATTCACGCCTCACTGTGGAGTGAGTTCCCTTTCCTTCCTGTGAGTGACTCTCCCGTCGAGTCAACCATTCGCATCGCCATGCTCCACGTGCGTGCACGATCCGATCCCATCGTACCCGCTCGGCGTCTAAGTACAGTATAAGTAATTGTGGGCTGTGCATTCCTCCCGTCCACGGAGAATCTGAGATTCTAGAACTCTTATCCATTCCTTTTCTCCCCAACTAACTAACTGCCTTAACTGCCTTGATCCACATCTTCAGGAACATCGAGGCTCCAATCCTCGTACTGTACCATTGCGACACGTGAAAGTCCTACGTACAACTGCAGAGATGTATGTATGTATGTATGACCCAAGGACCAGAAACTCAGCCCCTTCCAATCAAACGAAGCATTCGATCTTTCCCATCCATGTCTTCTCCTTCATCACCTAAAACCCCCCGGCCTCCCCTTCAAAAAATCACGCATGGCCGGTGCACGTTAGATGATGAAAGTACGGCGGTAGTGAAACATCGTGAGATTTTTAGTATGGGTGGGTTCACTATGGTGTTTTTGGTGGCACTCTGCTAATATTTGAGTTTCGACTTTTATTTCCTATCCCCTGCACCCACCCACCATCAGACCTGCGGACAGGCAAGGCACTAGGCGAAGAAAGATTTTCAGTTCCGTACGCCTTACGCCCTCCGGCCCATCGACTAGATTGCATACTGTTTCTCCAATGACACCGAAATATCGTGAGATTATGAGTGAGTGGGTTGGGTATGGTGTTTGGCTTTCGTGTACGACGAAAGGACTTTCGCACGAAGTATCAGAAAACAAACAAAAGGATGTCGAAGTTTGGATCCCTGTCCGCCGTGGCAACCGTGTGAGTAAGTGATCTTTCAGGTTCGTACATCCGCACTCACTATCGAAGGCAACGACAGGATTGCCTTCTCTCCTCCGATTCCCTTCGAGGCCTATGAATGAATGAATTGAGTTCCTACCAGAGCAAGTGGAGCAAGAGCCTCAATATCCTTACCTAAAAACTACCTGGTGGAAATCAAAGATTTTCAAGACGGCTCCTCCTTAGGCAACTGATGTGGCGCACGGCGTTCCTTCCATACTTAGTGAGGCTGGCTGGCTTCGGGGTTCAACTCCGTGTCTAGGTAGGTATCCACCAAGTGACTAAGTTGAAAAAAACCCCCATCAAAAAGAACTCCGAGCGGGATATGGCTCCGTGAAAGACAGGTACTTTGAAGGAGCCGCCTTTTCTCGCTCGCTTGCTTCAGCTGTACTTGTTTTCTTTTCCTTTGCCTCGTGACTTACTTCTTCCATCTTCCAGAGCGGAAGTATCTTTGGGGGAGGAGAAGGGGGGAAACTCGGAAATCAGTCTGCGCTGGAAAAACAAACTCGTCTTATGATCATGCTCTCTCTGTCGTTTCCACTTCCACGAGTCCTGCGACTGATAGACTGATTGATTGTTTTTCTTCATATCTATCTAATCGCTAGAAATCGTCATTGCCATCTACCGCGGAGGAGAAAATCTGGGTCTCAGAAACCGTCAGTTCGTAGAGACAAATACGAGCCTCCTCTACCACTCTTATCTCACTCAATCTCGCTCTCGTACACATCACGAATCCTGCAGAAACCAGTTAGCCAATTCCATCTCCTACGATAGATCTCTCTCCATCCGTCCCCTATCCGAGGACATCGGCAATACATCTATCTTCATGTTTGAAAGCTCCCATCCATCTTCCCCTGACCCTCGCATTTCCATCCTACCTCTAGGATTAACAAGAACTCTTCTCAAGATCCCAATTGACTTCATTCATTCAATCCACAATGGCTACAAACCTTGGAGACGGGTCGTTTTTCAAAAACAACATTAACGCAGCACAGGGTAGGAAACTCTACATAACACCTCAAAACAAATCGCAGATTCTACAACCTTGCGAGAGAGTGACTATTCTCTATGATATCTCTGTACCTCGCGAATCTACATCAGGAGCTTGAGAGTGGATATCAGGATGATCTTAAAAGGGAGTACAAATGGCCATTCTAACCACTTTCGTGTGCTCATTACGATGAACGTTTCTCTGTGGAGAATGGATCGTCACATGGCAATATATACATACAAATACACCTAAGTTGACAGAAAATATCCATATTCTCACCAACATATGCAGCTGATCACTTCCTCGATTCGTTCTGTGCGTAGATCACCGTCACGAGCATGTAAACACCTCTAGCTACGACGCTCATTCTCTGTACGGTATCGAGACACGCGCCGTACAATTCGACGATATCATCGTGCTGGTCTTCGTCATCTTGAGAATAAAATCTGGGACGGGCAAGAAAGAGTTCCGGTTCTGCTTCGTCGAGCTTGAAGAGGCTGTTGAATATGCAAATACTTAGGTTACGAAGGGTGTGCACCTTTAGCCGAGGCGAGAGTTCGTGATTTATTCACATCAAGCATCAGTAGAGGCAACAAGAAGCATGCTTGATTCTTCCTTCCTCCTGTGAGAGAAAGGGTATCGCGTGGTGTCATCATCTTCCTCCCGAGAGCTGTTTCCTCGTGTCTACCCACCCAGCTGTGAACATCCTAGTGAATCTAAACAAATCCTCCCGACTTCCACCCCCTCAATCCTCCGAGCCTTTCGACCCAATGATAGAGAGAAGAGAGCGCGAAGACTCACACACACAAGCCAAGAGCCCAGTCCTTGACAAAACAGGCCGCGGAAAGAAGACCATGATCTGGATCGAGAACCCCCTTCGACGCGAAAGGACGGAAAGCGCGGAGTTTTCAGGTCTCTGGAGAGGGGTGCTCGGATTTACGAGCTCTTGGCGGTCTGCTGATACTGCGTGGGTAAATATGCCGGGACGTGGAAATACAGGGTAAGAGGGTGGTGATGGTGGAAGTGAAGAGGCAAGGGTTTGACAACATTTAGAAAGACGACAATACTACTCCTTGTCAAGTCTATCGATTTAGCCTTATATATATAACCTGAAGAAAAGAAAAGAGAAGAAAAGAAAAGAAAATTAACAGGCTGAATAGCAGGACCGTCAAAGGGCTTCATAATCAGAACATTTACAATGAGTGTCGTGCAAGTCGATGGTAAATGGGCAATCGCTTGTTGTTCATCGAATTGCCCTTGTTGTTCATTTTGATGATGCGCCGTCGGTGTCCCAATGACGATGGAAAAGCACCTCCTTATAGAGAAGAAAGCAAGGAGATGAAACCACCAGTACATGTGCGAGACGCCGCTCGATATCACATTTAATTTCTACATCGATCGGTGAGGGCAGAAAGACTTGATGCTTCACTCCTGACATGACTCAAATTTTCTGTTTCTTCCAAACTATGAATATTACGCAAAGAGAGAAGAAAAAGCCCATCCCATCGTCCTCCAAAGCGTTCCTCCGCGTGAGCGTATACTCAAACTTCCCTGATACTACCATGAACAGTCCTCTTCCCAGAAACAACAACAGTATCGCCCTTCCGCATCACCAAATCGCCTTTGACTTCCAGATCGCCACTAACGCGCAAATTACCTTTCAGCTTCAGTGTGCGTGAGGAATATAGATCACCGCTGTCCATCACCAATATTAGCAGACATTCCCCTAGTTCTCTTGAGGTCTCCAAGAAATAATCTTAAGCCGAATGTTTTTGAAGGAAGGTCCCGTCTTACATAACCTCAACATCGCCCTCGATGCTCAAACTCGAACCCTCAATTTTCCCACCGAAATTCAACACACACTTCCTCCCCTCTCTACCATATCCTCCCTCCATATTGCTTTTCTTCCTCGCATCCCTTTCTTCCTCGCCCTTGCCATGACTGCTGATACGTATCGCTCCGCTGGCTTTCATGGATCCTAGGATCTCGATTCGGCCACCGGTGATATCGATGGATCCGCTCGCGGAGACTTTGTCGCCGATGAATATACCGCCTGCGCCGCCATTGAGGGAGATTACGCCACGTGCGGATACTTTGTCCGTGACGTGGATAGCATTTGAGAGGCTAGGTGGGAGGGTATCAGCGACGAGTTGAGCATTGCACAGCACAACAAAGACCATATTCAGAAACGATCATGCAGTATCCGAAAAGCGAAACAGGCGCCAAGCAAGAATTAGAATAGGAGCTGGGAGGGTTGACAACTTGAAGCGGTTGTTCAAAGGGACCAAAACACTCACTTTACCCCCCCAGACGCATCAACCTTCCCCTCTACCCTAACCCCATTCCTAAGGGTAATCTTCGAACTACTATCCACCTTCCCCTTCACCAGAACTTCTCCTTCGAGCCAAACATCACTACTGGAACTGACTTTCCCATCGACCGTAACGTGGTTCTTGAGTGTGATTGAAGATGAAGATTTCACAGGCCCGGTGATATGTAAGGGCCCGAAGAGATTGACAGAGGAGGAGGCGGATATGGCGTTTGATTGGGGAGGTGGTGGGGTATTGTTGACAAAAGCGGGAGTGCTGGTATTGGGTTGGTGATTGAAAGAATCTGAATTGAGGATGTGAGTGGAGGAAAAGATTGAATCCGTTTCTGAGTAAGGAGGAGGTGAGAAGTGGGAATCTTCTCTTGTTTGGTGAGGTGTGGATCTTGATCCGGTTCTTGGGGAATGCGCTTGTTGATGTTCCAAGATCTTTCGTGTCGCTGGGGATGAGCGTCATATCTGCGCAACTTTTTTTCAACTTTCCACCCGATTCTGTCCTGACTGTTTGTCTATCCCGATGTAGTGAGGTAGGGCTACGATGAGAGCGAAAACTCGGGATATCTTATGTGAGCCGAATTGAGGTGAGATGTTGAATCGATGTATTTCTACTCGGAAAGTATAAGACTGCTTAATGATTGATTTCCAATGAACAGAACTTCTTGTGAATATCTCGCTATCTCATGCCTTGATTGAAGTGGTATGGTCACTACGTCGGGGACCCCGGCAGGTTCTGAGCTTACGTACATTCAAGGCAGCAAGATTTGTCCTCAGCGCATCTTATTCGTCAGTGCCTTCAGCTCGGTGATAAGGCTGATCTTTGGGCATGATATGAAGAACCCGTAATTAGTTGCCCAAGTATAAGGAATCGAGAATTAAGGGATCTGGGAGTGGATCGTGATATATAGAGGATTCTCGGGGGAACATGACCCCGCGACCGCACGTGATGTGAAGATGTGTTGGGTTGGAGTTTGTTTACTCGCTTCAGCTGGAAGCGAGGTGGGCAAGTGACATGAGTGAACAAGGTGCTTAGGTTGATTAAGAGGTGTTCAGAAATAGACAGATTGTTGTGTGTACTGGGAGCCATAACTGATAGGATTCGATCCCCAAGATTCAACTAAGGGAGTTCACAGGAGTAGTCTTGTGCTTTTCTTGGAACGTTAGTTTGGTCGTTCAAACAGAAAAGGGTCCAGATAAAATGCCACAAGCTTAATCTTCGGAGATTCCAGTAGAGCTTTAATCACATATCAATAGCATTTGTAAGTTTAGTAGTAAATTTTTGAAGTGCAGACATCGAATATTTGCACTCGTTAGATGTAGATTGCTCAATCCCCAGTGCTATACCGGAAATTTGACAATGAGTTGTGTCGCAATTCCAATGGCTGGGTCGCGCGTGTTTCTATCCCTTCGATATGTCTCGATGGGTTCGCGGAGGCCTGGGAAGAGTGTTATTAGTGATAAGAAGTGATTGAACTAGGTCGAATAAAGAACCGTACGCTGGGAGTCAGATCCAGGAGGACGATAACATAGTTTCTACATTTCAAAGAACGAGAATTGAAGACATGGACAGCTAGTGGTATCTCATCTAGCAGGTTAAGAATTGTTTTCTACTCTGCATGCAGACAGCAAAATGAAAATTTGTCATTTCCTCGGTCAGTTTGTATACAGTACGAAGCAAAATACCAAGATCGAAGCCGATACCTGGAGAATCTACCTTGCATCTGAATTGGAGACCTGGCACGCATGCGTATTGTCCTTGGCATATAATCCATGCTGTTACTCCCATCCAATCTTACAGATTTCTTTCCTCGAATATGGAGCATTGAAATACCAAGACCAGTCCAAGATGCAATGTAAATATTCAGCCGCTCCCACTGCCAATGGTACTAGACCCTTTTATGCTCGGCTAACTCATAAGTGGGAATAGAGGAACTTGCAGGAGACTTCAGGAGCTCATGTATGTAAATTGACTAAAGGCATAGGTATCCTGAAGTATTTTGCAGCCACAGAATTTACCCGTACTAAACTTCAGCGGTAATCTACACCTCACTGCTGGAGTTATCGTGTATCAGGTCCAGAATAAGACAGCGGACATGCTTGCTCGACTTCAAGAGTCCGAATTTGCCTCAGCGGCGATGTGCTGTGTATGTGACTTGTGGAATAATCCATCCATAATATTTTCAACATAGTGTAAATACGCACAGTCTCAATACTCGAATTTCTAGTCTTCCATATGACATACGTGGAGCGAATGAAGTCCAGAAGTATTGTATTGCCCGCCTATCATTTGATCAAGTAAATCCTCCCCTCATAACCCTCCAGCTCGTCCACCGTGCCATCGACACCATCTACATTTCCGACCAGGAGCTCCCATTTTCCCTCTCCAATATCAGGCCTCTCGAACTCTCTTTTCTCCTCCCCAAAATTGAGAACGACGACAGCCATATCGCGTGCAGATTCCTTCGCAAAGATGAATGTATGTTCATTCTTGAGATCAAATGTCTGGAATGAACCATGCACGAACAGTTCCCGATACTCCTTTCGTGTCCTAAGCATGTTCTTCCAGAAATTGAGGACGGAAGATGGATTTTCGAGCTGAGACGCTACGTTGATGGAAGTGTAGCTGTCATTGGTACGCATCCAAGCTCCCTCTTTCCGGCCCGTGAAACCTGCGTAAGGCGAGGAATCCCACTGCATGGGTAAACGAGCATGGTCTCTACCTAAAGTTTGGATAGATTTCATGACATGGGCGAGAGCTTTGGTATCATTGTTCGTACGCTTCGCGACGGAGTTGTAGTAGTGTATACTCTCAATGTCTCTATATTCCTCGATCGGCCAGTCTTTCGGTGCGTTAATCATGCCTATTTCCTGGCCTTGGTAGACAAACAATGTGCCTGTCATGGCACACATCATCATCGCGAGCATTTTGGCAGACCGTTCTCGCCATTCTGGAGCATCAGATCCAAAACGGGAGACGGAGCGACCTTGGTCGTGATTTTCGCAGAAAGCGGTCGTCCAGCCATCGGTATTTTCAACGAAGGTCTGCCATTTACTAACGATCTCCTTCAATTCCGAGAGCTTGTAGTCTTCCATCTCGTATTTGTTTGTTTTGCCTTGCCCGAGATCGACAAGATCGAATTGGAAGACCATGTCGAGTTGTTTGTCTCCAGATCCGATATAGCGGAGGACGTGAGCGGGATCTGGCGTGTGGGGTAGTTCACCAACTGTCATGGTGCCGTATTTGGATAGGACTTCTGTGTTCATCTCGCGAAGGAACTCGTGCATACGTGGTCCGTTGCAGAAGAGTCCACTGGCGGGCTGCTCATAGATACCAGAGTCGATTATGGGAGCGTCAGGGAAATCTGTTCCTTTCGAATACATATTCACCGTATCGATTCTGAAGCCATCCACACCCTTCCGTAGCCAGAACTTCACCGCAGAGTCGTAAATAGCGCGTCTTGTAGCGGAGTTTTCCCAGTTGAGATCCGGCTGTTGTTTTGCGAAAAGATGCAAGTAGTATTCTTGGGTAGGCTCATCCCATTCCCATGCACTTCCACTGAAGAGCGACCGCCAGTTACTGGGAGGCATTCGTGTGCCATCTGCCGCATATTTTGCAGGTCTCCAAATATACCAGTCTCGCTTAGGATTGTCTTTCGAACTTCGGGATTCTTCAAACCATTTGTGCTCATCGGAAGTGTGGTTGATAACCAAGTCGAAAATCAACCTCATCTCGCGAGAATGGCATGCATCTATGAGAGTCTCTATATCTCTAACGGTACCGTAAGGAGCATAGACGGATTCGTAATCTCGGATATCATAGCCCATATCGTACTGAGGGGAGTCATAATGGGGGGATAGCCAGACAATATCGATACCAAGATCTTTGATGTAGTCAATTTTCGAGACGATACCAGAAATATCTCCTAGGCCATCATTGTCTGAGTCTTTAAAACTGGCGGGATATATTTGATATACTACGCCATCTTTCCACCAGGTTGGTCCTGAGAGTCTCATAATGGGTGCGTCGTATGTTGAGAAGGGGCGGGACGGATCGGAAGGTATGAGCTGTGCTTAGGAGTGCATACAGTTTTTTACAGCTTGGTAAAGCAGATTATGAAGATATAAATTGCAATCAGAATTGAGTTGAAAGTGAACACGGGAGAAAACAACGAAGTTGAGGTTGGCTCTTGGTGGGCCTGAACATTCTTATAGCAGACACTTGATTGATTCAAGATCCCTCAGCTGACGAACTCACGACAAATTAATTTTCCTCTTGTCAACAAATAATAGGTCCCTCAAGTGAAAGATCGGCAGTTGACATCCAAAGAAAGCAGAAACTTGCTACGGGCTCCTCGAGAAGGGGCTACAAACCCCACTTCAGGACCTCGGGAGGGCCTCTCTTGCACTCATTTCCTTCCGAAAAAGACTTTCAAATGCGGAGAAATGTACCTGCCATACACTTAGAAGAGCCCGAAAGCGGGGGTCAGTGAAATCAAGACTGAGATGGTTGAAGGCGTGAGATATCGTTGAAATCCTCGCGGAATTGCTCGGTTATATCTTGGAACAGGGATAACTATATCACGTGTCTTGCCATTACCTGACAAGTGACGCACGTTACACCCATTATGCTCACAAATTGATCGTTGCGATGCTCATACGTTAGTCTCTCTCTGATTCTCCAATAGCCTGTTTCTGGAGCTTATAGATAATGATATCCTGATATCATCAAATCCAGGAATGCTTCTGCTTCAACGTGGCTCGACAAATCCGCTCGACCGAAGAGTGGGATGGCGGCTGAAAGCCTCCCATTGAGACTGTCACAGAGTCGACGACAAGCGAAGTCACGACTTTCGAAGCAAAACGCTGAAGACTCAAGCTCGCTGTTTACTTACGCTGTCAATGTGCCGCTTTCAGAGGTAGCATGTTCTAAATTCTCATCCCCAGTTCTGTATTTCGCACCACCCACGCCTGCCGAGTGCCAGAAATCAAGGAAACTACGAACTCGTCCTGGGGAGACTCTCCCAGTTCCCCTCACTTTCCCTTGATATCTAGATGAACCTGCATATCTACTCACAGTCCCTCGCGCGAGACGAAAACATGACGATTGGATCCTGCTAGACAAAAAACCGCCAGCTGATGAGCGACCTGTTTTGGCGACTTGTGAGACTTTCAGGAAGCAGTCTCTCCTCCCGCGTCTCGACGAAGGGGGTCGATGATGTAGTGATTCATGGTATGGCAAGTTTATTTTGCGATCCAAAACACCAGGGACATGGGTTCCGCAGAGAATGCCGCAGAATCTAGCAGAGGTTTTGGAAATGTGGCAAGCCCTAAATGGGACTTGTGTGGGAGGCCTACTCTACTCTGATATTAGGAAAGAGGATTACGCCAACTGGTATGGCCGCCGGTGGGCCGGAATAGGCACTTGGTAGTACCTGCAAAGAAGCAAGCAGGTGCTCAGAAATCTGCAAGGCTATCTAATGTCTTGGATGCGGAATTGAATGATCTATGTGCGCGAGACACAGGCTGGGTTAGGTTACGAGTGGGGAAATCCTCGCAGAATCGTACGACGGTAGTCCTAGATTAAGATCAGTGCGATGGCTATGCGAAAGAGGTTTACACTTCTGGGAATATTTCCAAGCAAATTTGCGCCACCAAGGGTGTTATGGTTGGAAGTCAAGAAGAGAAGAACAGATCTTTGGCTATCTCGACGAGAAGATTGATTCTATGTCGATCACGAGACAGCAAGAAAGGCAAATGACCTTCAAATTCTCCAACTAGATGTTCGACAACCAAAATCCTAACGAGGAAGGAGTAGCCGAGGCCCGAGATTCGAAAGTCACTAAATACAATTCTTCAAGCCGCTTAGTCAGAAGCTCACTAATGGAACTTGAGCACCGTCAAACTATGGGATCCGTCACCATTTGTTCTTGCGATTAATCAAGGATCTGGTATTGTGTATGACCTGGCCGAGGGAGGGCAAAGATTGTACTACTAGCTTGATGTGGTACGGTAATGGATCTATGCTAGCTTGGAGTGTGGACGAGAAGTATGCGTGGTTGTTAGTGCATGCTCTCGAGAATACAATTCCGCAACTATGCCGGTGGTTAGCGTCAGCCTATCAACCACAAATCGACAATTGCGCATTCTGTTCCAGCTTTCCGTTTCTTCGTAGCACTATTCTGCACTCCTTGATCTTTTTATTTCAATCTCGGCAGTCAGGTATCGTTTCTTGGCCTCGTGTTTTGCCGACCAAAAATACGATGCTTATCTGCTCGCGCATCAATGGGCTTTGGAAACGTAACAGTCTAGTATTCGATTCATCTTCCGGCAAATCCGCTCCAGACTGGAACTTTTCCAAGTTCGATAGCTATCTACATCGGTCCTGCTACTATGTCCAGTGGAGCTGATTGCAGGTCACGCGCACTTGCCTACTTCGACCCGTTGCTCCGCTTGTTACATTAGCCTGACCTCTAGTCGGCATCGATTAGGACTTTCGAGGTCGACACTCTTGGATGCCTTGGATTCGAAGCTCTGCACTGCAAGAAGCTCTTTGCAGTCCACAGACTCCATGCCCCTCATGACAGTGTTCAACTCGCATTGGCTATACACAATCCTGCATAGTACAATGCCTAGCGGAGCTATCTAAAGGTGTACGGTCACGAGATAGTCAGGGCAATCCTTGAAGCTGAGATATCGTTACCCCAGCTTCACTCCGCACGTTCTCCAGACTTCCCCATAGTACAGACCCCCTGATCTTTGCATGTTCTAGTCTTGCCTTACTGTGTCATCACCAACGCGACACCCTGGTCGTGTGATGGCCCGTGGAACCTCTAAGCATACTTTGAGTGGAGGACGATAGCCCAATGTATAAGTTTCGGACTAGATAGACCCGCTTTGCCTGTCACGCACCAGACTTTGAGTGAGCCTACAACGCATTTATGGTCCCCAACCTATTACACATAATGTTTGCCATCGGTACCTGTTCCATATCGCAACATCATTTCATTCTGACAAGATTCTCTTCAACAATCATTCACAACTGAGACTTTGTTGCGTCCACTCCTTACCATCTCCACCGTATAATATACCCAACACCACACCATATATTAAGCACCAGTTCAACCTCATTTCGTCCCTCATAGCCTTTACATACATCAACTACGAACCATCATCTGCTTCTCTCATCGTCTTTTTCTCTCCGCCAAGATGCCACCAAATCCAGCAGAATTGCGACCCGTTAACTTCACCACTGGAGAAGTGAGCTCTTCTGATGAACGCTCACTCGTCCTGTCTCCTGAGGCGCTGGCAGTCGAGACCAAACTAGCTGAAATGAGCTTCCGGCAATGCTTCAAAGCTTACACCCCGGCAATATTATTTTCTGCCGTAGGGTCCAGTACGTGCATCATGCAAGGATATGACCTTGCTCTAATAGGTAACTTCTACGGCATGATCCAGTTCAACAAGAAGTACGGCACATCTGTCGGCGTTGTCGGCGGCGTAACGTTATACGAGATAGCTGCAGGATGGAAGTTGGGCCTCAATGTTGCCGCTCTCGTTGGCGAAATCATTGGACTCTACCTCGGCGGCCTATTGTCCCAGAAGTTCGGGTACAAGAAAACCATGATCGGATCATTGATATTTATGATACTGGGCTCGTTGATTCCTTGCTTCGCCCCATCCGTCTGGGTACTCGTGCTTGGACAATTCATTTGTGGGATTCCATGGGGTATCTTTCAGACCCGTAAGTTACCTTCAAGGCTTTTTACTCGCCCTGCCCTGCCCCGAGACACGCTAAATTCACGTCATTAGTACCGACTGCCTACGCGGTTGAAATCGCACCTGCACCTCTCCGTCCATTGCTCTGCTCGGCAATTAATATCTGCTGGCTTCTTGGGCAATTGATGGCTGTTGGTGTTGTGATGTTAAGCAAGAACATGGAGAGCAACTTGCCGTTCCGAGTAAGTGCCACTTTGCATATTGCCTGATACTGAACTAACAGTGGTAGTTTCCATTCTTCCTGATGCTGGCCCTGCCTGCGTTTATCTTGGTTGGCGTCATCTTTTCCCCAGAGTCTCCAGTATGGCTTGTCCGACAAGGCCGCGAGAATGACGCCAAAAAATCTCTACTCAAGCTTACAAGTCGAAATGTTGAGGGTTTCGACGCCGACGGCATCATCCTACTGCTCAAAGAAACGAACGAAATTGAAAAAGCCCGTTCTGAAGGCACGTCCTTCTTTGACTGCTTCAGAGGTATGAATCTCCGCCGAACAGAAATAGCCTGCGGTGCCTGGATGGCCCAAAGTCTTTGTGGATCTGTCCTTATTGGCCTCTCAGTTTTATTCTACCAATCGGCAGGCACCAAGTATGAGCAGGCTCTTCTGTACACCTTGATACAAGCTCCAATCGGCATAGTCGGTGGGATCCTCAACTGGTTTTTGATAGCTAAGTTACCCCGCCGAGCTCTGTTCCTCGGAGGTCTCGGTCTACTCTGCGCGACTTTGGTCACCATAGGATTCGGGTCTTGGTCTGATCAGGTCGAAAAGATCACCTCCTACCTGTTCATTTTCTGGGTCTTCGTTTACGGTTGCACAGTCGGTCCCTCATCCTACTCAATAGTCGCAGAGATACCATCGTCGCAGCTTAAGGCCCCAACCATCTCTCTGGCTCGTATGGCTTACAACAGTTGCAACATTATCGCTAGTGCCTTGACTTCCTTTATGCTTACAGACAAGAAGGGTAAAGGTTGGTCCTGGAAAACAAAATCTGCGCTATTCTGGGGAGGTTCTGCTCTTCTTTGCTTTATATGGGCATATATCCGCGTACCAGAACAAAAGGGAGTGTCGAATATCGACATGGAGGTCATGTTCGAGAATAAGGAAAGGCGTTGGAATTTCGGAAAAAGGGCGAAAGAATTAGCCGAAAGGAGGCGGCTGGAAAATGGGGAGGATAAGACTCCTAAGGAAGTTTGTCGCGACGTTGGGACCCCTTTACGCTCTCTCTTTTCACACGTGGATTGAGGGCATCGTTCCTCCACTGCATATGGTCTTGTCTTGATACCTTGGCTCTTTAGCGATGGCGTTTAGGGATAGGAACACATTCAACTCATATGAAACACATGAAAGCTCTTTGCTCTCTCTCTCTCTCTGCTTTTTCATTGTCGCAAATTTCACCTGTTTTAATTGCTCGAGAGACCTGCTGTAAATTCAATGATTTTCGTTTATGATTCTGTCTACATCTCCTCATCCTCATCCTCATCTTCTTTTCTCTCACTCGGTACTACAGCATCCACCCCTTTTCCTTTCAATCTTCTACGTTCCTTAATATTCAATACTCGGACTTTGCTTCAGAGGCAGTAATTGCTCACTCCTCATCAGCGAGTCTGTAGAGCGAACAGACTCTAAGCGTAGTCACCTATCATGAGGAAGACATGTCGATGCTTCGAACTTGAAAGTCCGGACTGCGTGCCTTCCTTGCTCGCATGCCATTCATCTATAGTCGCACTGCTTGAGCTCGACCATAACTTAGGCCTCTACCTATGACATAGCTTAAAGTAAAACGATTGTGCTAGGTTTGAATTCCAGGGTGTGTTTTAGCTGCTGCTAGAGTTGCCACTACTTTAAGTGCACTATGCTACGAGCATTACAAATAGGGCAAGAATTCTCGTTTATCGCATACCACAATCTAATAATTACCGTCGAACACCTTTTGGCGAGTCTTGAGTCCTTGTCGATGACACTTATTGAAAGCATTTTGTTGGTCCATAGTCACGGGTTAGTCGAGTATCAGCGCCGGGGTTTAGCCGGCAATACATACCTCCCTTCAGGAGTCTCGACGACCTTAGATCGACAGCCACCATACAACTAAAACTACACCATAACACTATTGTATACGACTCACGTGAGACTACTTGATTGTACGTACACGACAGAGCGATGCCAACACATTTATCCATGTGTAGCAGGATTGTTCTACTTCATTTTACTGGATCCGGCATGTGCCGGTTTTGCGACCTTGAAGATGTACTATACTATACTATGTCTCTGGTTTATTCAAATTAACGTTCTCGAGAAAGTGCTTCAAGAAAGAAAGCTACTAGTGGGGGGGCTAGAGGTCACTCCATATCTCTACCACTGAAGACATAAGTTTGGTAAGCTAAATGCTTTTGATGTCATCGACCCACTTCGACTCAGAACAACCAGGACGGCGCTACAAAGGG
Source organism: Rhynchosporium graminicola (assembly GCA_900074885.1). NCBI lineage: Eukaryota > Fungi > Ascomycota > Leotiomycetes > Helotiales > Ploettnerulaceae > Rhynchosporium > Rhynchosporium graminicola. The sequence goes on from FJUW01000045.1 coordinate 220,820, forward strand.
AGCAATTGTCCCCGACAATTGAAATCGTGTGTATACATATATTTAATCCCATTTTTGCATCTATCGAAAATTCAAGCTTAGCCAAGACCACCTAGAATAGTTATTGATGTTGGGTAACATTGGAACATAAGCGAGGTGGCGTACAAACAAGGTTAGCCGAGTATTGGATCTTGCCGTGTGGGGATACTCCGTCTCCGTCTCGGTATAGATAAAGGTGGGGATTTTACTATGGGAGATTCCGATATTCACATTACCGTTACCGACCATCCTGGCGTATGACGAAGTGACTTTGCGCGGCTTTTGAGGCCTAAGATGTTCCAAATCATAGAGGTAGTAGAGAAGATTGATTAGTCGTCTTCACCTGAAGCTTTTTTTGGTGCATCATTCTACCTTCCTCTAAAGATAGAGTCGTTGTTGGCTAGCGCTTTGAACGAGAGTTTATCTCGATAGTCCTGTGTTTCCGAGTTCGAGGATTGTGAAAGACCCAGGTCTTCGTCGCTTTTGTAGAAATGGAGGAAGAGATATTCGATCACGTGAACAAGATACCATCCCAATCTTACTTCAATCAATATGACGCTGCTATGAAAATGGGCATCCTTCTTTTCTGACTGATTTTAACTATGTCCTTTCATTTGTCTTGGTTATCGTGGACGAAATGATGACCTAATTTCCGCAGGTTGGGATGCCTTCGTATGAGCAGAGAACTCAAGGGCCGGCCGGTCAATCCGGCCGGTCCAGAATGCAATCTCGGCCCATGTGAATTCAAGGAAGGACTCGTCATTTATGGTTTTTATTGGAATATACGCAATTTGCGTGGAATATACCTGTTGAAAACAATGTTATGACGTCGATATGGCAGTCTGTTCGATTGTGTTTCTGTGTTGGCGTCGCTCTGGTATCTCATTGTTGCTTTCAAGAGAGGTTGGAAATATGAAGAAAATACCAAAAACATCCAACATGGACCTCGGATCAGTCCGATTGAAAGTATTCAATCGAACTCTCAGCATGAGATTCACGGAAGAACAATTTCGAAAAGTTCAAGAAACATTCCGTTTCTTGCAGCATATACCATGGCTAGTGAAAAGTTCACCGAGACCAAAAAGATATTATACCCAAGCATCAGATCATTGTATTGTAATGATGATCCAATTCTACTGGTTCAGTTAAGTTCAAACGGACGAAAACTTTCCGTGCCATCTTCAGATGAACCGGTTTGGCAGGTCTCCTCGGACGATGCAACCTCCAGGATTCGTTGTCGATACTTGAGTTTCGCTCCGCAAAATTGACCCAGCCGCAAGCAAGACCTCCAGATACACGCAAGCATCTCACTTTCTGTATGCTTTTGGCCTGAAGAGAAGCGTAAGATATGATGAATGTGGATGCAGACGGACCCGGAGGGAGCTGCACGGAACCTTAAATTTGAGTGCAACACGGATCCCGAATTTCTATTTTCACCACATTAACTTATGTATATGTAACCAGTTTTAATCCCACTTTGAGTTGTGAATCAATTTAAGGTCTCTACAAAATCGAGTTGGTTGAAAGTCTTTCTTTGAATTTTTCCGCGGAAGCTCGAGGGACTTCTTTCGAATCTATAATATCAACAATGTCGAATCTAACCTCTAAATACGGCGGAAACATAACTCTCATCCTCAATCCCGAGCTCTGCACACACGCTACTTGCGACCTCACACTTGGCCAACTCGAATACCTCCCCAGCGTTTGGGGCAACGCCGTCTTCATAGGGATATTTGGTCTCTTGTTTCCTATTCAGCTATTTCTTGGAATCAAATACAAGACATGGGGATTTATGACTGGTCTTCTCTTAGGGACAGCCCTCGAGACAGTTGGCTATGTGACTCGCATACTGCTGCACTACTCGATATTTAACAAGGATGATTTCATCATGTATTTGATCTTCCTGACGATTGCACCAGCCTTCATCTCGGCCGGAATATACATGTGCTTGTCGCAAATCATCATATTATACGCACCAAGCTTGTCAAGGTTCAAGCCGAAGACTCATGCGATTTGTTTCTGTACTTCGGATCTCATCAGTCTGATCTTGCAGGGCGTCGGAGGAGCTCTGGCTTCTGTGGCTGAGACACAACCGGATGTATGGATTCTACCAATAGAATTTTCCAATGAAGTGCTGAAAGCTGACTAAGTCACAAGGTCGACACAGGAACGGATATCATGATTGCCGGTCTTATATTCCAGGTAGTCTCGCTCGTCGTCTTCGTGATCCTCTGCGGCGACTTTGTATGGAGACTTCGCAAGAACCGAAATGCTTGGAATACTGAGAACTCCGCTATCTATGAATCCTGGATATTCAAAGGCTTCCTCTATGGTAAGTCTTCTTACCTCCCATCATCATGTAAGTTCTCAGACTGACACGTACACGTACAGCTCTGGCCCTCGCAACTATCTGCATCATCACCAGATGCGCTTTCCGTGCAATCGAACTCTTCGATGGCTTTGCAGGCGCACTCGCCAACGACGAAGTTCTTTACATGATCCTTGAACCACCGATGATCTCTATAGCAGTTATCGCTCTCACGGTCTTTCATCCAGGGATAGGCTTCCAAGGAGCGTGGGGAGGTGTCAAAACAGCTTACAAGACTGGCAAGACGATTATGGAGAGTCAATATTCTTCGGATATCGAGGATGCTGAGTTGGGCGGAGGCAAGACGGATAGGAAAGTATCCAGAGATGTGGAAACTGTTGGTGGCGCGACGCTGCTTGGTGAGGAGAGATGTGAGATACAGAGCTTTTCTAAGCCTTGAAGTCGGGAAACAGCTTTCGCTGAGTGAAGTTTTTTTTTCAAATAGATTTTTATCATTTTAAGTGGGCTGTTGAAAAGATTGTTCACTGGGCTCGAGCATTCAGATTAGCTGTCGGATTCTTGCAGAGAGATGACAAACACCTTTGTGGTCAGGTTTTCTTTTGTACCTTCGTGTATTCGTGGAATAGACGATCTGGCAGTCCAGCTAGAAAAGTACGGGCGTTTAGGCAGGTGTGGATTCGGCGAAGTAATGATTAGACTGTGCCACTTGTACAAACCTGAACTCCCGAGCCTACTCTTAATATATTAGTATCTATGTAGGATTGTTAAGTTGCTTTCACGGACACTAGCTTGACCAGTCTCATTTGACGAAGACTGTCAACTCTGAAATAAGCTTAGAAGCCACGATCAACAATATCATAGATCTCGAAAGACTCCCGCACATATCTCCGAATCGGAAAATTCCATAGCTTCAACCCATCTGGTACAAATAGTGTAATGCGTTTCGTCTGCCAGGAGCAGCCTCGTAAAGAGCCTATACATCCTTCATCCAAGAATCCTTATCCAGTCTCACTAACCTTCGCTCATAAGTCAGAAGGCCATTCAACTCGCCTTTCACATCAGTAGTTTGTATCCAAGTGGCACCACTGCACGAGTATATGCTCGTTTGATCTTTAAGCTCGCTGGGGAGGACATGGCGGCGTTAGCGCCAAACCTTTATAGTCCCGACGATCTTGTCTTCTTTTGACCGTGTCGATCGCAGATTGTACATTCTGAAGACTAAAGTTATGTTAGTGTATGAATGTGGTGAGATAATTTGTACAAAAGGTGCGGCTCACTGCTCGATTGAAACGTTCTATCCGATCCCACCAAATCCGCCCCGAAATCCAATTCGGGTCGGGTCGAATGCACTTGAGTCGACTGAATAGAATGGAGTACCACACTGAGAGTTTGCGTAGTGATGGTTGTCCTAAATCTTTCACAAGTATGCGAGCGATTCAAATTGATAAGCAGAGAATAATAACATACGCTAAGTTTCCGGTACCAAGGTCGAAGAATCCAGATGTACTATCTATCAATCTGGCAGGATCGATAGATCTGACTAGGTTTGTAAGTCCAAATTCGGGGTATGTGCCGTTTCTTAGCTTACCCCAACCTTCGTCGTAGACAACCTGGAACGAACTCCTTAAATTTCCGCTCTTCTGCGATATACGGCGACCGCACATAAGTCAAAATGCCAGGATGGCTTTTGCGCTGATTTACGAGTATTTGGAGCTGTCGTTGATCTTCGTTCGGTAGAACACCGTCTGCTCTAAGCGAGGGCATGTCCTGGATGACCAGAGGACCGAGCTGGACACATGCTTGCTAGACTAAAGCCGGTTCGACCTTTATCTGCAGTTTACCTCCAGTCAATTTATTTACTCATTATCGTAGGAACACATCACTTACATGCTTTCGAACCATGTTGAAGTTCGGCTTCTTCAACACCTCCAGATCACATACCATGGCTTTCCTACTCGAAATCTAATCGGAGCAGAATTGATGCCATCTGCCCCAGAACCCTGATCCAGCGTACTAAAGCTAAATACAGGCTCGCCGTTAAGGATCATTGAGATGATGCCGCTCTGCTTTGGAGATTTTCCGGAATCTTGTATAGCTCTTGACTTCGTCGTCGCCCAACTTGACTGTGAAATTGTAGAGTGTAGGTGGATGTAGTACGAAGAGGCTGCAGGTACTCTCAAAAATCAGGAAGGAAATGGAGTACCCATGGGTGAGCTCCATTCATATGATGTCCTCCTTCTGCGGGATATGATATTTGGCTTCCTTTCGCAGCGTGTATCGAAGTTCTTCTTGACTCGGTGCATCTACCCATAATGCCACTACACAACTTCGGAAAGGCGTTAGCATAATAGCTACGAAACCTGTTCCCCCTCTTCAGCAGATATCTTGAATCACAGTCCGAGTTTTTGCACAGTATCTCACGTGTAAAATTTCCCCAATACGAGCAGTTGCATCTCAGATCACTTGACGTAAAGTTGCCTGACCCATGGATGAGTAGCGATAAAATTGTAAACTACTTCGTGGGGCTGCACAGATTGATCATTTCAGTGTCAATTCCAGTCAGCATATCGTCATAGCCCTGAAGAGAGGGGTGATGAGGGAATGAATTGGTACAGAGTGAAAACTTCCCATAACTGAATAGACTGTTGTGCATTTTATTTCGGCCTACAAGTCTGTATGTTCATCAAATCAATGTTTCGAGGCTCGGTGAGTTCTTCTCCATCGATCACATTTATAAGTCAGTTCATGTGTCTACCATCGATTTATTTTTTTCTAAATTTGGTTGCTTCCTTTCAACTCATTCGGCGAAATCTTTCAACAGTCAAATTCCCAGGAGCCCGAGCCAAATAAAGTTTGCGCCTCATTAACACCTCAGTCCGCCTGAAACATTTCCTAGCCAGGCAGGCCACCCAAATACCCGTCTTTGTAACAATACTTAGGTTTGAACACCTTGCGCACCATTTGCTTTGCAATAGGCCTCGATCTAGAAAACGATCAGCACGTATCCTCTGGCAAAACACAGCGATGTGGATATCCTACCTCATTACCACCAAGAACCCCAGCAGCAGAATTACAGAATGGGACATCGTTAACCGTAGTCTGTAATTTTCCCACGTCAGCAAAGTTCACAACTCCAACGTGAAGGTATGATTCTAGTTAAGGCGAGGTTGAGAGATGTAGATACATACCATCTTACAATCTCCGCATGTCTCCCAGTAATCGAGTCCTGTTTGGCCCTGGTTGCGTAGAAGATAGTCATTGCAGGCGGCTTCTGTTGCGGCTGCATTATAGATGATCTGAGGGGTTTTATCAGTGAGTGCTTGAGTGTGAATGCGCAGGATTTGGGAACATACACCACCGTCGACGTAGTCTACGCAGATTGCGTTATAGTGTGTATCGGCAATAACACTGCTAGTGTGGTTAGAGGAGTGACTACGCTGGAGAAATCTTTCCCAGAATCGGAAGTAGACTTACGCAGCTGCGAAAGCAAGACTGGCGAGAAGAGTAGAGTATTGCATTTTGAGTACAGGAATTGTGAAAAGAAGGTGGGATTGGAACGAGAGTTGATGATCAGAAGATGATTAGATTGATATTAATGATGGTGACTAGTTCTGAAATCAGGGAGAACTGCAAGCCTTATATCTCAATTCCTCAGATATATGAGACACTTTCAACATGGCTTCTCCGAGAATGCGCGACCGCTCCGATCCGATTGCAAATTCCGCGTAAGGCAAGTAACTTATCACTTACCCACAGGGAGTCGAGCCATCATTCGCAAGGATGCCCATCAGTTCCCTAATTATCAGTCATAATACAAAGCCATCATTATTCCGAACATCCAAAACACAACCATGCCTGCGGAAAGCTTACCAGCACAGGACTAACAGCGACAGACACAGCCAATCAATTTGGCAGAAAGAGTCACGATCGGAGGATCTTCCAAAGTTCAGCCTTAATTCTCCCCCGGTGGAGGGAAGTCCAAGCTCTTGCGAACCAGTTCTGCAAGTTTCCGTTTCAGAGCATGACAGCGGTTGTATTTCGATCCGATGTTTTAAAGCCTAAGCGAGAAAGTATATTTACCCCTTGTACCGAGTCCCGACGGCATGCCGATAGACTACCGAAATTTTACCCCGCGAAAAATGTTGTGGAACTTACGCCTAAACTCGGGATGCCGGGAAGGGCCGTTGTGTGTGTTTCATATATTGGCACATACAAGGTTATACTTCGTCGTCTCGGAGGTATTGACCGCGGGCTGGAGGAGCGGCCTTGTTTTGATTATAGTTCTCAAAGATCACAACATGAACCCTAATAAACAGCTGTCCCATACAAGTGACGTATGATTGACGATTAATTTTCGTTTACGGCGATTTTATAAGCTTAAGTGGAACCTTATCATCAGATGAATGCTCACAAGGTTTCCAAGTGACCGGCTCACTGGGCGGGGATGGGAGCACGATTCCACAATCAGCCTTCCAACCACAAGCGTGAGCCCTCACATGACAACAAATCCTGGTTTCAGCACACCGATCCCGCGATAACGTTCCTCCAATGATGTCCATCTTCTTCTAATGCATAAAAGACTTTTCGAGAAGGTTGCCTCTTCGAGAGAATTCCCCCATCCTCTGATGATCAAACCACACATTCTGGCTTGGTATATCTGCTTTCGTACCAGATACTGCGCCCGAACTCCTTGTAGCTTATCGTGGAAATTGGAGGCGGATTTCATTCGATCCTCAGTGACTCAGTGACCAGGTTCGGGTTTCGAAAGGAAAGACATTCTGTTACTTCCAAGTAGCACATTCGGGCGCGACGAAAGCCGAACAGCTACCGCAGCACACTTACTGAAAATCTTGATGATGCTCGGCCCGCTTCTAATCCCTACAAAGCTTTCCCTCCGGAGAGCTCAGTATTCCAGCACATATATAGAGACCAACTTTCGGCTTCTAAGTTGTTCATCTCAACATCTCATCTTCAGATCTTAATCATCACTCCTCTCTTTCAGCATAATCTACACTCATTCATTACTTGAACAGCCACTCACTTCAAATAATATCTTAATCATCAAGATGTTCTCTTCCAGTCTTATCACCATAGTCATGGCCGCAGGCTTAGTTTCGTCCGCCACCATTCCCAAGCGAACCCTCAGCGCTGACGAGATCATCGTCTACGGCGGCGACCGCGTAGAAATCATGGACAAAACAACCTACGCCGCCCTTAGAAGAGATGTCAACCTCGGACCACCAGCTTCTCCTCTCGACAACCCCAATTTCCTCAACACAACATCCAGTTTCTCAAAATTGATTCCTCGTAAGGATTGCGATAGTATCACAGTCTTCACACCAAATCCTGTCCAAACCTTCCTAGGCTGGGACGTCCTAATGTCCTCCGTCATTCACGCAACCGGCACTACAGCCACGGTCGCCGTCACAGAAGGTTACTCAATCGCCAACACCGTAACCGTCACAGCTGGTCTCTCTGCAGCAATTCCTCAAACATTCCTCACTGCCTCTCTCGGAATCAGCTACGCCGAGACCTGGACATCAACATACTCGGCAGCGTACACTTTTGGTGTTCCTGATGGAAAGTATGGCGCTGTTGTGAGCAATCCTTCGACAACCAGAAACTCTGGTTGGGTTGATACTGGATGTGTTGGCTCGGCCACCCGTGCTTACTATCAGGGAGACTCATTCACGAGCAAAGCTTCCGGAGGCCTGTCTTGGGTGGATGGCACGATTAGTCTGTGTGTTGGCGATGAGTTCCCTTTGAAGAAGTGTCTTGGTGAGGGGACTTTGTAGATAGCTAAGTTTGCTGGACTCGCCTGAATTTTTTTAGTTGGGCTGGTCTTGGAGTTGGGCATGGATGCAGGGAGGACATTTTAGACAGGCTGGGATAGACATCGCAATACCACGGGACCTTACTTTGCCTCTCTTCGACTCTTCTTTTTTTCTGTTCTATACTCTTTTCCTACCATACTAATGAAAATTTCAAAGGTTCTTTAGTAATTCGATCTTGGAAGGTACGACTTATGGTTACTTCCTTGTACATATATATGCTAGTTTTAAAATGTAACTACACGACACCTCATTACGCTACCAATATCACCACAATGCCGCTTAACAAATTGACTCCAACTTCCAGATCTATCAATTGGCATCAAAGCAACCTTCGCATTCATCGTGTTTACACTTCCCACATTCCTTCCTCGAATCAATTTTCACATCTTTGAGCTCAAAGCACTAAAGTATTCGTCAGCGACCGTCCATTAATCATTTTAAACCATTCTCACATTGCAACAAATCCAATTACACGCTATAAATATGGGTTTCTCAGGCTCGGTGTCGATACATTGCGCACAGCTTTCATGCCTGCAGTCGGCACACAGTTCATTATTTCTAAAATATTTGTCTGTGCCGTTGAACTTGTCGCACTATTGCACTGGTCAACTTTCCTGTTAGATGAAATCAAATCATTCCGCGGGAGATATTACTTTACAGCAAACCCAAACGTATGGGAAGTCGTTTGAAGATCTCTTTTTATCCGGGGGTATGGGTCGTGCCATGTCATTGATTGTTTGCAAGTATTGGAAATAAAAGCGGGTGGGGCACGACTATTCATACATATTGAAAGAAGAAAGGCTTGCATCAATTGACTCGAGCGTATGAATCACTCTGTCTCTTTGTTGCCAACTCGGCTTTGTTTGGGTAGCTCATGTGCAGATTCGCGTAAGCGAGTGACAACCAAGTCATATAACGGGGCGAAGCAGGGCTGAATCGTGATTGAGTCAGAAAGACGAGGAAATACCATCACAGCCGGTTTTATTCTTAGTTCCACCGAATTCGTATCACAGGATCATGGATATGTAGAAGACATTAGCACGTGGTTGCTAATGATCTGAATACTGGGTGTCAGCTGATCATCGTGGTAATGCAATGTCACGAGCTCCGAGTTGCCAGATTCGGAAAGCTTGATCTGCTGCTTAATTTTGTTTTGATTTCCTTCACATACGTGTGTGTTAATTTTGATGATGATGTCGTTATACCAATGAAATGATCAGCTGAAAGGCAGTTGGCATAAAAGCTTTTCACAGCTGGAAACGATGCCATTTCCGGAAGTAACTCTAACTGAACTGATAGTAGTATACACATAGCCACTATGAAAATCATCTTTCTGTATACATTGACTTGTTCTAGATAAATGAAGCGTCTTTCCACTTTTTGCTATCTAGTCTGCCTCTTTGAACTTCTTACATTTACTCTATGGCTAGACTGAATTACAAGAGTAATCAAACCGGGCCATATAAATGAGCCATCATCCCTTTCGTGGCCTTTTTCCTTGTTAAAGATCAAATAAAGCTGTCCATTTATTTTCACTCTCGAAGAGCTTAACCAGTCCAGGTCGCCGCGATGAATTTCAGGTATGTCAAGTAGCATCAGATACGTTGTAAGTGTGTAACTGATAGCAAAATCACGGAATATTTCAGAAATATTCCTAGAGGTAATAACTCAATGGCGTATCTCCGCTTGTGGACTTTAGTCAGGTGATAAGCGCGAGAATCAAGTGTGCTATGAGCATCTGACAAGAATTCGTCTAGGATTGTATAAATGATTCCTTCAAGGGAAGAGACTAGAAGACAGAATCCTTTGATACTGGTACTGCTCGGGGACTATCGCGATGTATTTTCCTGAATGATTTTGCCTACATACTCCATCTGTGCGAGCAAACATCAGAGAAGGATGATGGATGTTTGGAAAAGCAAAGTCGCCAAGCGAGCGGGATATCTTCGGCAGGAATTTCCCAATCCCTCAATAGATGTTTGACTTCTGATTGGCTCAACTCCTTATAGATGCATCTAATAAGGTGGCTGTCGTGCATGCAGGAATGTAGACCACGCTGACCATTAGCCTGCCTCGCTGGCTCGCCTGGCTGGGCTGGCTATGCATAAGGTACTTTGAAATGGCACTTGATGGCAGACACACAGGAAGCTTGATTTCCATTGCTAGTCTTCGATATCTTCCATTCACGCGAGCGGGCTCGGTACCTACTACAAATCTCTTTTCTGCCCGTACTGAATGCAGGCGCTTTGAATGTTGGCGATGCTCGATGAAAATCGTTCAAGTACTGGCGTCAGTATCATTAGTGGTAGACAACAATGGGCGGCGCTGCACAGCTTCCAAGGGTGCGGAGAAGTGCGCCAAAAGTGAGGACAGGATGTGGTACATGCAGGTAGGGCAGAATCACTTCACATCCTTATTGTTTATACTAAGCCAATCTAAAACTCATAAAGAGTACGAAGAGTTAAATGCGATGAAGGCAAGCCCTTTTGCAATCGCTGTCTGAAGTTCGGCGTCGACTGTGATGGCTATCGTCCACCACCGAAAGCATGGCCTTCACCAAGCATAGCCTCACAACGAGAAATTATGCCCAAATCACAGCAAGTTCAAATCCAGAAAGTCGTACGATCAGGCATGGCCCTCCCATGTTCCAGCACATTAGCCAACTCCCCGTTCGCCAGCATGGAAGAACATCAATACTTCGAGCTCTTCTGTGTCCGAACGGGATATGACATCTTCCCAACCTTCGATTCTGGCCAGACGAGACAGAGATTGTTGGAATCGTGTCAATATTACCCTGCAATCAGACATGCGGTTGTTGCTTTAGGCGCACTTGACAGGACGGCAGAGATGGTGAGCTCATTTGAGAGGATGTCCCTCACGCCGGTGGAAAGAGATGCTGCAGCTACATCACACCATCAAAATGCTTTGAAGCAGTATGTTAAAGCGGTTAAATACATGTCCTCCGATGCCGTCGACGAAAAGCTCGACCTGAGAACCATGCTACTTAGCTGTTTACTCATCCTGGCGTTTGAGAGCTGGACGGGGAATATGGATTTAGCTGTTAAACAAGTACATGCCGGCATCCGCCTTATTCAGGAGTGGAAAGAGAATTTCAAGGATGATGAGGATAGATACACACGTCTGAGTCCAGCGCCGTATGTAGTGGAAGATGACCTGGTCCAAATATTCTGCCGCCTAGCAGTCCAGCATTCCTTCTTCGCAGACGGGCATTCGGCTTCTTTGCATGCTGTGCTGGGTATGGAAGGATCGAGATTCACGAGGTCGATGCCCGATTCATTCACAGATGTTTTTGAAGCCGGAAAGTATTACAACGGGATTATTCGACGGGGTGTGTATCTGATTACGACCCAATCAGCATATCTCGGAACGGACGACAATGAAGACTCTGAGATTTGGAGGTGGGGGATTAAGGAGCAGGAGGAGATTCAAAGTGCGGTGTGGAGGTTTAACAAAGCTTTCGAGCCTGTCTTGCAGAAAATCCCGGATGGACCTCAGAAACATTATGCATTGTTTATACAGCTCTCTATGGCTATCGGGTACATTGGTCTCAGCACGCATCTCTCTCTTGATGAGTCAATACATGATCAGTATAACCCGGTTTACAAACGCGTTGTGTTTCTTGCTAAGGCAGTTATGCGGGAGATGCCGAGTCAGAGTAAGGAGAGGCAGAGTAATTTCTGCTTTGATACGAGGGTTATTGTGCCGCTTTGGGTGGTGGGGTTGAAGTGTAGAGAGCCGGGAATTAGGAGAGAGGCTATTGAGTTCTTGATGGCAAATCCGAGGCGGGAGGGAATTTGGGATAATGGTTTTGCGGGAAATGTGCTGGATTGGGCGAGAGAGGTTGAGGAGGAGTTTATGGAGGAAGGAGTAGTGCCTGGCTGGGCAAGGATTGCGGGTGTGAAGTGGACTGCAGCGGAGTTGGGGAGGAAGACGGCGGTTTTGTGTTGTGTACAAAGAGTTGGAGAGGGGAGTGAGGAGAAGAGGATCACTTGGTGATTCTGTGATGAGGAAGAGTTGGTTTGACTTTAAGGAGTATGGTTGTGGTTGGGCATGAATGGGAATCTTTCGGATGAAACTTTTGTAGGTTACTGGCCCACGTACGCAGAAAAGGTACCAAGAATAACAACGAACACTGTAAGTATTTCTCCAGACAGAATAATTATACGCCCAACTTGCAGAGATTGATGCAAGCTCAGTATCAACGCACACTCAGTGAACAAGAGGTTGCTTTGGCCACGTTTAGTTGTACAAAATCTTCCGCATGCAAGTGACAGCAAGAACATCGGAATAGCTGTGCTAGGGCCAAGTGTAGAAAGATCTCCGTTTTTCAAAGTACTGTACTTGCATGAAAGGTTTGACGAGCCATGAGATACGGAAGGAGGCAGGAGGTAGGTCTCGTCCACCGTTGTAAATCTCAAGGTAATGGTTCCCAATGAGCAGCTCCGAATTCGCGAGTTGACCCCATAGTTTTCCTATGCAGACATAGTGCTGGACGAGACCCATCTCCGACCCCCTTCCGTACCTACGTCCGAACATCTACCCGAGGCAATTCTACTCTCTGAATCGTGTCTGGTGTTTATTTATTAGCGAAACCAAGTGCTATACCACACTGTCAGACTATCAACCACACCGCGTTTACACTACCGTGGATGTCGAAGCTTCTCCTTAATGTAGGTTTGAAGACATCTTCATCTTCTCGAAGTGAGCGATACCCAAATAGCCACCCTGATAACAAATACAGCGCCAAATGCAGGGGCAACCTTGGAACAGAGCTCTCACAAGCGAAAGTGGGGCATCGCTCTTTCGCTCCCAGAGCAGTTTAGTGCACTCAGACCGCCCTCCCCACCGGCAGAAGCCAAGAGCTGTTGAGACAAAAGAACATATTTCTCAGAGATCCTCCTCATTCTCCCAACACTCAATTGAACGACTATCGACAGTAGCAAGCTGTCCTCTATACAGTCGGTTTAACTGAGCAATCATGGCTTCAGATCTGAAGAGCACGAATGGCTCGGAGAGCGATTTCGAGTTTATTGCGACACCAAAGGCCCGCACGCCCACATTTGAGAAATTCGAGGAATGTGGTGTGAAGACTACAAATGTGAGTGTTGAATGCTTTTCGTGTTGTTCTCAATGGAGGAGATGAGTGCTCTTGTTGGCTGTGGCCAATCTGCAATAGTTACCTAGGAGTGGCAGGACTTACTGTAACCTAATCTGGCAATGTTGATATCCCCCAACATCTTTTCATGCTCCATGAGCCATTGGGCCACTATCGAGTTTTCGAATCTGACATTGAGCTTCTACTGATATCTTCTAGTACCCAGCAATCAAGAATGCTCCTCTCCCAGCAGATGCCGCTGGTAATACCAGCTTTTCCAATGTCCTATTCTTCGGTCTTCTCGCTGGTGTACCAACGTACATGTCATGGAAAGTTGGCGGTGGACTAAAGACCAGTATCTTCTTCGGAATCTTCACCTCAGTCCCAATCCTGCTGGGTTTTTGGTATCTGGCATCATCGTTCAGCCCTCGCAAGAACGAGAAGGTCAAGTACCCAGGTCGCCCAGTCGAGCACTACCTTACTTTCAAGAATGCTGCCGACAAGGCCAAGTACTACGGAAGCAACAAGATCCCTATGGAGACTTTCTACAGCATGTACTTTGATGGCGATGTCGATTTTAATGGAGACTGCCTGGAGGTTATGGAATACAGACATGACTGGGCGAGCTTCAGATTTACTTTGGGCTTATTCAAACATGTTTTACTAGTCTTTGCGCCAGAGGTTATCATGCACACTAGATCTCAAGGTATGTATTGCTGTTCCGTGCGAGAGATTCTTCTAACATATCATTCGCAGATGAGGAGCAAGTCCGGGGCCACTACGACCGAGGTGATGACTTCTACGGATGGTTCCTTGGCCCACGCATGATCTACACTTCCGGTATCATTTCCGATATCAACAAGGAGGAGTCTCTTGAGCAACTCCAGGATAACAAACTTGCCATTGTTTGCGAGAAGATCGAGCTCAAGGAGGGCGAGACTCTTTTGGACATTGGCTGCGGATGGGGAACACTCGCCAAATTCGCCAGCACCAACTACGGTGCTCATGCTACTGGAATCACACTCGGCCGTAACCAGACTGCTTGGGGTAACAACGGACTACGCAAGGCGGGCATCACCGAAGAGCAAAGCAAGATTCTCTGCATGGATTACCGCGACATCCCAGTCCCCGAACGCAAATACCAAAAGATTACCTGTCTCGAGATGGCCGAGCACGTTGGAATGCGTCATCTTACTCCTTTCTTGCAACAATGTAACGATATGATGGATGATGACGGAATCTTCTGCCTCCAGGTCGCTGGTTTGAGAAAGAGTTGGCAATATGAAGATCTCGTCTGGGGTCTTTTCATGAACAAGTATATTTTCCCAGGTGCTGACGCCTCGTGCCCTCTCAACAACTTCATCAGTGCTGTCGAAAGTGCTGGATTTGAAGTCAAGACTATTGATACTATTGGTATTCATTACTCGGCTACTCTTTGGAGATGGTACAGAAACTGGATCGCCAACGAGGATAAGGTTAAGGCTAAGTATGGCAACAAATGGTACCGAGTAGGTTATCTTCGTCCAAGCTTTCTTTTCGCTTGCTAATGCTTCCTAGATCTGGGAATTCTTCCTTGCTTACTCTACGATCATATCTCGTCAAGGATCAGCCTCCTGCTACCAAATCACCCTGGTCAAGAACATCAACTCCACCCACCGTATCCATGGCATCAACAGCCAATTCTCCCTCTCTGGAGCTCTTAATGCTGCTAAGGTCGCTGGAAAAGCTTTGTTCCCTAATGCTTCAGTAAACGAGAAGATCGCCAACTAAATGGGTCATTTGTGCACGAGCTTCATCTAAAAAGTCGGAGGTTTGTTTCAACAAATGGGTTAAGACGCCAAGGAATGAACATGAAAATGATCGCGGAAAAGGATAATAGAGCTACTTCTGTACCCTTGTGTACAGCTTGAAGTATGTTAGCTAGGAATGCTGCCGTGCAGATATTAAATATCTGGCATGTGAAAAGTGATAAAGATAGACAGGGCACAGGTACAAGACCTGGTTGTAGCTTTGACTAATCCAATGAATGAATACTTTGCACGAAATGACTTGCACAAGTGGGATGGTTGAATTCCTGAGGATAATTTCAAAATAGGACCAGTGAAGGTATGATGATTTTATGTGTTATTTAGTTATAATCATTTTCTCTGCGGTTGTGTAACTGTGCTCTAACATTTGAAGCCAAGCCTCGTCATAGCTCGCCCGCCAAACTTGCCTCAGCCACGCGTATTTAATCGCAGCCAAAACAACCTTGCAACTTTGTAACCTTGCTGTACCAGCCAGCGACCGCGAATCTCCAACAACCAACATCACGATACCCAACTATTTCCTTTCTTCCTCTCGAACCTGCACGCAATCCTACGATGTTCTCAGGTTCGAATTCTTTCCTGGGAGGCCAGAGTGGTCGCCCCGGCGGACCGCAGCAGTTCAACTCTTTCCCAGGTCAACAGGGCCAGCAGCAGCCAGCTCAGCAACAGCCAGGCTTTATGAACTCGAACCCAACAGGCTTCGGACAACAGCCTCAAGCTCCTCTCCAGCCGGCATACACTGGATATCCTGGAATGCAACCCCAGCAGACTGGCTTCCAACCTCAGCAAATGCAACAGCAGGCCACTGGCTTCCCAGGACAACAATTCAACAATGCCCAACCTCAGCAGCAACAGAACTTCCAAACCGGAGCTCCACCTATGCCTCAGATTCCCCAGCAATACCAGAATCAAGCTCCTATTGCGGCACCGGCGCAGAAGCCCCAACCTACGGGATTCGCGCAGATGGCTGATAGCTTCAGATCGAGCCCAGCTGCAGCCCCCACCGCGCGAGGACGCAGAGCATCGAAGTCGAAGGGTTCGAAGATCCCGAGTATACGATTGTCATTCATTACGGCGCAGGATCAGGCGAAGTTCGAGACGCTGTTCAAGTCTGCGGCTGGGGATGAACAGAGTCTGTCGGGTGAAAAGTCTCGGGACTTGCTTATGCGCTCGAAGCTTGATGGAAACGCATTGTCACAGATATGGTAGGCGATATGACAGAAAGGGATGAGCAGATGACGTGGCTAATGATTGTTCTAGGACTCTTGCAGATACTACTCGATCTGGACAATTGCTTTTCCCCGAATTCGCTCTCGCTATGTATCTTTGCAACTTGAAACTGGTTGGAAAGGCATTGCCTTCTGTCCTTCCGGACCACATAAAGAATGAGGTCTCGAGTATGGTGGATATCATCAATTTTGGTGTGGTGGATGATGTGCCAGACTTGCCAGCGAGATCCAATGCTCCAGATTTTACTGGCCGACAGAATGCGGAACCACCAACGATTCATCAACCTCAGCCAACTGCCTCGAACTCTGCGCTTCTTACGGCGCAAATGACTGGGTTCCCGGCTCAGCAGAATAATTTCTCGGGAGCCTTTGGACAACAACAAACTGGTTTCCAACAATCTATGCAAGCAGGCTTCGGTCAGAACCAGGGAATGCAGGCCAACCAAACTGGCTTCCTAGGCATGGCCAATCCGTCCGCTTCTGGGTATACTGGGCCTCGTCCTCCAATGCCGCCAATGCCCACTGGATATGGTAGTCAAGGTCTTTCGCCTGCTCAGACTGGTATGGGAGGAATGCTTGCTCCACTGAACAGCCAGCCTACTGGACGACCTGGACAATGGGGTTTGGTTAATGCGCCTGCAAGCGGACTACCTAACATCGACCTTCTACAATCTCGAATGATGCCGCAGCAAGGCCGAGAGCAGGGCTCTTTCACGACATCTGGTCTACAAGGCAATGCTGTCATTCCATGGGCTGTCACCAAGGATGAAAAAACTAGATATGATTCTGTTTTTAAAGCTTGGGATGGCTTTAACAAGGGTTTCATTGGCGGCGATGTTGCTATCGAAGTCTTCGGTCAAAGTGGACTTGAAAAGGCAGATATGGAAAGAGTGTGGACACTTGCAGATCATGGGAACAAGGGCCGTTTGAACATGGATGAATTCGCCGTTGCTATGCATTTGATCTACCGCAAATTGAACGGATATCCTCTGCCAGCGCAACTTCCACCCGAGCTTGTTCCACCTTCTACCCGAAACTTTAATGACTCTATTGGCCAAGTCAAGTCGCTTCTTTCACAGGAATCAGACTTCCGGAAGAATTCTGGAGCAAGCCTACTACCTCAGAAGACCGGAGTGAGCTACCTAAAAAATCATTCTTTCCGTAGTGGGAACTCTGGGTTTGGTGGTGGTCGAAAGGATGCTACTGTTTTCAAGAACAATGATGATGATATTGGGTACAAATCTAGTGCTCGTCGGAGGTTGGGCAACGGATCTCCTCGTCCGTCATCCCCTGCATCGTCGACATCCAACGACGATATATCGTTGGAACAACTTAAGAAAAAGATCCGCGAAAAGCAGGTCCTTCTCGATGCCATTGACTTCAAGGATGAGAATGCAGCCGATGAGGACGATGCACTTGACAGACGAGATCGCCGCGAGGCAGATGATTTGTATCGCCGAATCCGCCGCATCCAAGAGGATATTGACGCCCATCCAGATGCTTCCTTGCGTAATGTTGATTCTGGTGCTGAGCGTCGTCTCTTGAGGCGTCAACTTCAAGGCCTGACTGACAAACTTCCGGAAATTGCTTCGAATGTACGCAAGACGGAAAGAAGCATTGCTGATGCGAAGCTTGAGCTTTTTCGTCTCCGAGACGCAAAGGCTCACCCTGGAAATGCTTCTTCCATTGTCGGCACTGGACCTGGCGGTTCTGTCACCGAATCGGATCGTCTCAAGGCTCGTGCCAAAGCTATGATGCAGCAACGATCTGCGGCTCTGACTGGGCGCAAGATTGAGTCTAGCAATGATGATTTCGAGGCTCCCAAGCGCCTGGAAGAAGAAAATATCAAGATCAAGAACGAGAAAGAGAATAACGAGCGTATGGTCAAGGATGTCGAGGAAAGTGTTCGCGACTTTTCCCAAGGTCTTGAAGATGGTCTCAAGGAGGGCGTAGAGGACTCGACTAGTGAGCACGAGAAGAGAAGATGGGAAGATGGACTTGGTGTTGAGGACGAGGTCAAGGATTTCATTTTCGACTTGCAGAGATCGAGCAAATCTGCAAGAGTCCGCCCTGATGATCGCAGCAGTCGCACTACTCGGGATTCTTCGCGCCCAGAATCATCATCGCGATATGATAGTTCGTCTTCACCAGTTCAGGCCAAGCCCACTCCGGCCGCAGCACCTGCCCCATCATCTAGTGGAACTTATTCGCAGTACAAAACCCCAGAGGATCGTGCTGCATATATCAAGCAACAAGCCGAACAACGCATGGCCGAGCGTCTCGCTGCTCTTGGAATCAAAGCACCTTCGAAGCCTGGTGAGAGCTCTGCCCAGCGGATGGAACGTGAAAAGGGCGAAAGAGCTGCGAAGCTTCGAAAGGCAGAGGAAGAAGATGCAAAGCGTGAGTCGGAGAGACAGGCTAGGATTAATGAGGAACAAGGCAGTCCAGCTCCTGCTCCAGCTCCAGCTCCGCCGGTTGTTACGAAGAAGCCTCCTCCACCACCGTCGAGAAAGGCAGCGAAGAGTGATGCCAGTGAGCGAAAAGCAGAGGATGAGCAGAGGGTGTTGGAGGAGCAGAAAGCCCAGATTATTGCTACACAAGAGCTCGAGTAAGTGAACAACTCAATGTGGAGGATAACGCTAACATGATCAGGGATGACGCTTCACGACAAGAGAACGAGCTAGCTAAAGAGAGAGAGGCTGCAGCTGCACGCTTGAAAGCTCTTGAAGATCAAGTAAAAGCCGGCAAGATCAAGAAGGACGAAGAGAAGCGCAGGAGAAAGGCCGCTTCAGCAGAAGCGAAGCACCAGGAAGCTCGACTCGCCGCACAGAGGGCTGAGATCGAAGCCGCTCAAGCTCGTGAGAGAGAGCTACAACGACAATTGGAAGCTATGGATGACTCGAGTGATGATTCTTCAGACGATGAGGCTCCAAGCCAAGCCACGCCCCAAGCTTCAACGCCTACGCAAGGGAACAAAGAGATTGAGACGAAGGCTATCTCACCACCACCAACACCAGTGATGCCTACAGTCGTTGCTCCTGTCCCGGTTGCAGCAGTCACAACAGCTCTCCCGTCTGCAATTACCAGCCCAGGACTTTCGGATACCGAGACGAAGAATCCTTTCTTGAAAAAACTCGCACAAGGTCCAGAAGGAGCCTCACTATCAGCCCAATCCAACAATCCCTTCCACCGTCTCCCAGCCCAGGATGCTTCCAAAGCAGCTGAACCCATCGTAACCCAGCCAACAGGACGTTCCCGCGTACGTCCAGAAGAAGATGATTGGTCAGTCGTCGGTTCAGATAAAGAAGATTCCGACTCGTCTGACGACGAAGGTCCAGGCGCTGGAAATGCTCGCCAGCTTGCCTCAATTCTCTTTGGCACAATGGGTCCTCCTCGTCCTCTTTCCGCCGCCGGAGGCCCGGGGTCGACGCCTAGCAGTCCTGCGCCTGCGAGAGATGGTATGGCTAGTCCACCACCACCTCCACCTATGCCAATGGGTGGTGCGCCGCCACCGCCTCCGATGCTTGGACTTGGAGGACCGCCACCACCTCCTCCTATGATGCCACCGCCTCCTCCAGGAGCTGGACCGCCTCCGCCGCCAGGTCCAGCGCCTAGTGTGGGAGGTGGATCGGGAAGGCCAAGTGCTTTGTTGGGCGAAATTCAGATGGGGAGGCAGTTGAAGAAGACGCAGACCAAGGACAAGAGTGCTGCGAGTGTGGCGGGGAGAGTGTTGGATTAAATAGGTTTGGTTGGAGAGAATTTAAATTGTGCTAGGAGTATCATGTTCATATAGGCTGTCTCAATGGAAGTTGTTGATGGATGACGATAGCAAATGTGGCCTGGGACAGCGTAATTTGCGAAGGAGAACGGCAGAAGCAGAGTGTGGGTGCACATTTGAAATTATTGGTGTATTCAAGAACAGATGGAATGACTTTCATTATTGCCGCACTACTTGTTGGTTCTCGCAAATTTCAAGCAAATGACCAATTACTGTGCAGGCCTGTAAGGGCTCCTGGCGTGCACAGGCGTGGTAACAGGATTTGACCTTCGTCTTCTTTCAGATTGTCATGAGTTCATGGTTTGAACGAATGTCTTTTGTCTGCAAGTAGTAGACAATGAGAACGAGCTAGCAATCTAGACTTTGAAAACGAGGTCCTCCTTCCCTACCTACCCTGTACTTAAACTACTATTCAATACATTCATCGTTGTGGGGCTGTGACATATGTGGTAGGGAGGAGAGTGAGAGGTTTCTATCCAGGCTTGATATACGTACGTAGTAGTGATAAAAGTGCAGGATAGGCTGTCAGTGACACCCTAAAATCATGATTTCGTGGCTGTGGATTTCATCCAAGTATGTATACATCCCATCCTGTGACGATTTCATGATATTGCAATCTCAGAGTGCACTGAATCAATGCAGGTACAGAAAATTTGTAACGTTTCTTGGTGATGGTTGATTCTTGGTAGGGAAGTTGGATGGATGGATGGATGCTGTGGTTGCTTTTCATTTCCCATGCCCCTGTATGTGCGGGTGTGGTGGATGAAAGAGTGGTCAGTCGAAAAGTCGTTGAGATTGAGAAATGGTTTTGCTGGTGCGAACCTCGAGAAAAACGGGTTTGAGGTGAAGTGATTCCGAGCATTTGCGATTGGTGTTTGATCTAGATTTGCTACCGTAGTAAAGCTCTCATAGAGTTACTTGAATTTGAAGTATTCAATCGTTCGCACAATATCATATGAGGTCTTTGTCACTTTAGAGACGAGTTCTTGGCAGGTTCTTGATTTGCTGGGGATGAATTTTTTATTGTATTATGTGGATGGCTGGCCTAGCAATGAGTGACATTAGCCACGCGTGTATCGTTCAGCCTCATGAGGAGGATACCTATTGAATGAAACTATTCAGTGGGGCGATAAAACATCAGTGTAGCCGTTCTTCAAGCGCTCTGCCTTTGTTTACTTCCTGCACAAACTCTCGCTTAATCTTCCTTGCAGTTGGACGGCACATCTCTATCAAAGTGGGGAGACCTACTGACAAGCACATAGTGTCGCGCGCATTAAATCGCTCCGATAATAAAGAGAAATATTTCACACGATACAGATCCATCTGTGGCACCTCCTAGTCCTTTTTTTGGATACTTCGGGATATCAATAAGTGGTGAGCCTAGCCCACCCAGCCATACCAATACTACCCAAACAGCAAAGCTGAGAAAACACAATGGTGAAAGACAAAACTGAGTCGCTGCATATTCCTAGAGCGATCACATACCTTTGACTATTCATCCTTCAATGAAAGATAAGCTTTGTGGTTAGACCCATATAAGTGCAGGACCCATTCTCCAACATCTCCAAATCCAGCTTCCCTCCAGCTACACAACTTCCAACGATACGACCTCAAATCAACAAATCATGGTGCCTACGCTGACTTCGACGGCTCCAGAGCCAATACCTCTGCGCGCTATTACACTTCTCATAAATTATGAGCGCATGATTTCCGATCCACGATACAAAGGTCTCAAGCTGGGTGGTACTTCGAGAGGTGATCCACAAATGATCACAGGGGTCATGAAAATTGCTCCGCGAATATGGGATAACGAACCTGAGTCCGTGAAGTAAGCTCCCACTTTTTATATCATTCATTACGGCGATTTTGAACAAAGTCCGATTTAAATGAGTCTGAATATTACTGATTTAGTGTCTCAGACGTCGAACAGTCCATATATTCGCACCAGAACTTGAAAACTCAAAGTCAGATACCGTAGATACCGCAGATACCACAGATACCACAGATAGCAAAACTCCACCAGCAGCGTGCGATATCCACTCTTCCGCTTCGGCAGGAGTTATAGCCCTTTCTCCTGCTGAGAGAGATCTGATCTTTCATGAGACCAGAGCACATGATGGCTGTTATAACGCTACGGGGATGTACCAAGATTTCTTTGCTTTGTGTCCTCCGGGACAGGAAATATCGATTCAGGTCGGTAATGAGGTATGTAAAGATAACACTCTTTTGGTCGAGAATACATCTGCTCTTCGCCCAAAAAGCTAGTTGCGTTGCGTTCAAGCAGTGTGAATGTTTCATATTTGCAAGTCAGCACGATAGCTAACAGCACAACCAGACACCAGTAAGCATTGACGTCAGTCGCCGCGTAATCCTTGAATACACCCTTCACGAACCCAAACACAATATCCTCTCCCTGATCGAACACCCATCTACTTGCACCTCACCCGAAAGCTACACATGGACATCATCCGGCGCCAGTCCCAGCGAGAACCACTGCGTAATGGCGTTCTTCCCCTCACAACACCTTGTTCCCTCGTCAGGTTACTTCAAGCCAAGCTCTAAACCAAGCAAGAAGCTAGAGAACGCAATGATTATCGATATGACAAGACTGCAGTATGGTGACGCAGGATTCGGTACTTATGGCGAAAATTACTTCCTGGGCAGTTATGGAGACTATTCGGAGAGTATGAAGGGGATTTGTGGGGAGCTGAAGTTGAAGTCTATTGTCGGTAGGACGGCGGGGAGGTTGAATGATCCGGATAATCAGGCGCGTGTTAAGACGTGTGCGAGGAGGGCTTGGGAGAGATGGATGGAGAGGGAGAAGGAGGGCTGGTGTGAATATTGTGGACGAGGTGGGAAGGAGCTGATGATGTGCGGTGCGTGTAAGGGCAGGAAAGTGTGGTATTGCTGTGAAGAGCATGCGAAAAAGGGGTGGAAATTGCACAAGTTGACTTGTGAGAGTGTGGGGGAGAAGAAGGTGGTTTTTGGGCCAAAGCGGAAGGAAGATGTGAAGTAGGGGGGCTTCTGCGGATGAGGTAGAAAGGTCGCGAGGCTAGGGAGCATGGGTTCGGAGTACATAGAACAGCATATTGGTTTCTTGAAAGCGCGAGTTCGAAGCGATCCACAATGACAACTCGATAAGCCTTCAAAGTCCACGACTTTCAACGGCATCAAGCTTAAATTGGAGGTGTCTTATTGTGTGCGATCCTTGCATTGAGGATTATCACCGATCTTTCCAAAGGCGCAGAGGAGCTCAAGAGGGGTTTTGCGTGTATGATACTCACAGACCGTACCTCGAATATAAATTATCCTATCTACACAGCTTTCGCAACTTGAGGATGACTCGTATCATCTACTCAGGATAATGATCTTGTGACTAGTAAAAGTCTTGAAATAATCTGGCGACATTCGTTTGTGGTTTGAATTGGACCGAAGTACGCCCTTTTGCCTTTGAAAACGACTATCCTAGTCTCGACATGAAAGCCCGTGTTAAGGATGTTAGGGACTCGATTTTGGTGTCCAAGGCCCTAAGAATTTATTGACGTGCTCGGATATGCGATCTAAAAGAGAGTATACTCTGTTTTGACTTTGGGAGTTCTAATACAGAATAACATGTTCAGAATTCGATATCGTTTGTAACGTATAAGCCAGAAAATCGAAGCCGGCATAATAAAAGCGAAGATAGATGACTTGGTTTTACAGCCTTATACAAACACAGAATATTGTCTATCATTGAGATTTAAAAAGGTAGGCGATTTCGAGGAGACCATGAAGCTGGTGAAGGTGCCATCATGGTAAACTGCAACCGTGTTAGTCATAAGCATACCAATAGGAGGTAGATAGACACAGCCATCTGAAATGAACCGCATAGACGGTTTAACCACTAAAATAATACGGTCCCCAACAAATCGGTCCCTATTTCAATACAAAGCTGCCAAAATGCATTGAACAGGTTATAGAGGCAAGGCAGCGAGGTTTTGGAAGTGAAATTTAGCACCTCAAGACACCAGAAGTAGGTATAATGCGGTCTGAATGACCAAAATTTCCCGCGCAATCATCAAGTAGGAACAAAAAGAGCACCTTCACTTCGAATTATGAGTACAGAAGACCGATACTGAGTTGCAATCACGGGAACAGAGTTCTGGGAACTTCTGAAAGGTACAATTCGCGAGCAAACTGTGGGTTTCCTTTTTCTGAGCGACTATTCTACCAGTCTCCCGTCTACAGGAATAGAATTCGATTGGTCTCGGGTCTCTGCTGCATCTACCTTCCTCATGAAACATATCCAGCAAACACAAAAGAACTCCTCGAAATCCATCCAAGGCAACCTCGTATTCCGAGTTAGCTCCACGGATCAAACAGACTCGATGGGCCTCAACTCCACGCATTCGACCCCATGCCCTCCCAGGTATGTAATTTACGGGAAGCTGCTGAGCTGTCAGAAGGAGTCCCCGACTTCACCTGAATTTTTCCGAATGTGTTCATGATGCCGTCTTCTTCCAATATATGAATCTCATTGTCCGGCCGGCAATGCCGAAACTATACTTGGAATATGAATCAGGCTACAATTTATTCGAAGAATCTAGCGATATCTTGATTTATTATCATATCCTCCGTTTGTGGATTGTGGCTTGAAGCCGAACTTGTGGAGACTCGAGTAAGAGACCTCGCTTAAGCGGGTAGACACTGTTTACCCCTGGGCGTTACACAAACATGTTTGAAGATCGGTACAAACGGCCGGTATGGATTTCTGAAATCTTGCCCATATAATCAGTATCTATTAATCTACGAGTTGAGCACCATCTTGAAAACTTGTTCTCCGTACAGGCGAAACCGAACTCCAAATTTAGTCTCGTCTAAATCGCACAACTTCGTTCTACTCACCCTTTGAGAATCCTACGTCATTTAATTCACCTGAATATCCGTTCAGAACTTGATCGTTATCCCAATTCCACCTATATCTGACGCTTCTTGAGACAAATCTCAACTTCCTTACAAAGAGCACTTCCCACATTTCCCAACCGCTTCGATCTCAAACTGCATATACGTGTAGCAATGCTCACAACTGTATCAATAACTCCGAACATTGCTCCTCAACCCGAAATTATCGAGTCTCGAGACTTGGAGAGCTGCAAAGAGTCCAGGCGAACCTCAGAGAGCAATGATACACATGTCATAGACTGGGCTCCCAAGGTCGGGTACGCTCGAGAAGGAGGTCTCTCAGGCTGGACTTGTGTTCTGGGATCTTTCTTTGCTCTCTTCTGTACCTTTGGCTGGCTTAATTCGTCAGTATATCACCTCCGAGATATCATCTCCCTCATTCTCAGAAGCTGATAGATAATGGCAGTCTTGGTCTCTTCCAGACCTACTACCAAGAAACCCTTCTTAAGCAACATCCAGCCTCAACAATATCATGGATCTTCGCAACACAGCTTTTTCTCATGTATGTAATACCCCCAAAATGTTACACCTTTCTGATGGCCATTCAGGTGGACTGGGGGAGTCTTCTTCGGCCGAATTGTTGATACCTACGGCACTCGCTGCGTCGCAATCCCTTGCGCGGTTGGCTGCACCCTCTCCATTGTCATCCTTAGTTTCTGCTCTACTTATTATCAGATCTTCCTTATCCAAGGCGTAGGCTTTGGGATATCAGCAGCAGGTTTATTCTCTTGCGCAACAACTTCCGTTGGCCAATGGTTCAACAAGCGAAAAGCTCTAGCCTTGGGGATTGTTCTTGCCGGCAGCAGCTTAGGTATGAACATCTTTGCATCTCTTTTGCTCCCACCGATGTAGACTGATTTCTTAGGCGGCTTGGTTCATTCGTTCTACCTTCACATTCTCATTGGCAAAGTTGGTTTCCCAACGGCAGTCCGGTATAGCGCCATCATCGTGGGAGCGTCGAGTATTCTGGCCTGTTTGCTTATCCATCCTCGACTTCCAAAGAAGAAGTGGGACTCTTGTCTCCAATTTATCGACTTCTCTCTTTTCAAGCAAGCCACATTCAGTGTTTACTGTATCGGCAATTTCCTTATCGTGTAAGTTTTGCGACCCATTTTGGAAGTGTTTCGACGTTAATGAACTTTAGCTGGGGACTATTCGCTCCCTGGACTTACCTACCGTCGATGAGTCTCAGACACGGATTCTCGGCAGATTTAGCAGTCTACACTATCGTGATACTCAAGTAATCTTGCGATCCTCTCATCTTCATCCTATCAAGGCATCTTCAGCTGACCTATCTTTCTTCTAGTGCAGGATCAATTATAGGTCGTATCCTCCCCGCCTACCTCGCAGATCGGTTCGGACGATTCAACTCCGTGTCACTCATCTCATTCGTGACTTCTATCGCCTTCCTCGCCTTCTGGCTCCCTCTCGAAATCAAACCCCATCCCTGCAATACCGAAATCTTCGCATTCAGCGCCTGCTACGGTTTTGCCAGTGGTGCTTTCATCAGCTTAATGATGCCTTGTGTTGCCGAGCTGGGACCTGTTGCGAAGCTCGGTCAGAGATTTGGGACTTACCAAGCAGTTATTGGTCTTGCGTAAGCAATCTGTCTCGTTGTTATGCTGCATGCTTTTGGCTGACTTGGTGAAAGGAGCTTAACGAGTCTGCCAATTCAAGGCGCTCTTATCCCATACGACGACGGCGGCTTTCGATACCTCATTCTGTTCTCTGGTGTATGTGTTTCGTGTGGTACCGTATTTATTTGTGCTGCGAGGATGTTGAGAGTGGGCTGGAATTGGAAAGGATGAGATCTGTGGGGACGTTGCATTTTGTATATGACAGGCTCGGGGCATCGTGGTGGTAATCTCTTCTCTGAGGTGGATGATGGAGTTTGATTTCGATCGGCTGGGGTGTGAGACATAGACTTAGACTATCGTAGATTTTGGTGCGCTTTAATGAAGATTAGACTGATTCACATGACGTAGAATATTGATATTTTGGGATTTTGGCAGTCTTGTTGACATGAAACAGTTTCTTGTCTCGATGAGTATCAGTGAGTCTCATTTTGAGGGTAGGTTGAGCACTGGCTGAGGTTGTCGACAAACCAGTAACTCTAGCTCCCGGTAAAGGAGATGCACAGCACGTGATTACAAATACCAATCCCAAAACTCGAGACTGGGTCAGGCTTGATCCTGTTCCACGATTCTTGACGTCACTTTCACAAAAGTGTCGCAGGATATTCATTCTGGTATTGAACCAAGTAACATGTGATCCTCACAGAACTGAACGACCAATCATCGCAAGAATGATCCGAAAATTATTAATTATAGATCAATACACCCAGTGGTGTCTAATATCCCTAATTTCTGAGGTCCACTAGCAACTAAGTTCAAGAGTCTGAAGCCAAGACATCATCGCCTGTTGTCTAACGACATCCATCCAACTTCCAATTATAATTATTACATAGAACATTACAACCACCGCCTCGTAGAACCTCATGTTCAATCTCAACGAGTAGGAAAAGGTGCTTACTTCCCCGGCACTGTTATCACTCTCGTTCTCTCCAGGTTTGTCTCTACCGATTCCGGACATCAGATGTTAATTACAAAACGATAACAGCAGCGACACACACAGCGAAGAAGCTACTGTATGGCCTGTTCTGAATAGCAGCACCTCCATATACGGCAGGAATTATATCGTCTGCGGAGCCTTCTGGGGTATCTGCATAAGGAACGTCGTCGTATGTTTCCCATGATGAGCCTTCCGGGGAATCGCCTTGCGGAACAGCGTCATATGTGTCCCATGATGAGCCTTCTGGTGTATCGTCATAAGGAACGTCGTTGTATGTTTCCCATGATGAGCCTTCTGGTGTATCGTCATAAGGAACGTCGTTGTATGTTTCCCATGATGAGCCTTCCGGGGAATCGCCTTGTGGAACAGCGTCGTATGTTTCATGTGAAGAGCCGCTCATAGGTGTACCTGCGTATGGGTTATATCCAAGGCAAGCGGCGAGCTCAGCGGAACACTAGAAAAAGGTCAGTTTTCAAGTCTTCGTATTCATGTCCGAGGGCTGAGAGCACATACAGTGGCCTGGTTAGCAAATGGCAGCATACGGCATATGTGAGCAGTAGCCTCGCAAGCGCTCTCTACATCATGCGAGATCATGTCGGTGGTAGAAGCTTCGTGGTTGCCGTCGTAAGGATTGTAACCAAGGCAAGCGGCGAGTTGAGCTGAACATGTTGCCTGATTGGCATTAGGGCTAGTGCGGCATTCGTTGTCTTGAGCCTGACAATCGGTTCGCTTGGTGAGTGCGAAGGCGTCGGTCAAGGCCGCGGCCATGAGAATGGAGAAAGTGATGCTGAAACGCATGGTGATGATATTGAACTATGGAGAGAGTGAAGAGCAGATTGATGGATGAATGAGAGAAATTGAGGTGCGTGCGAGGGAAAGGGCAATTTAATAGTTCGTGCTCAGGTGAAAGAGACAAGAAACTAGGCATTTCTGTACAACCGAAGTCGATGGCCGTCTGTTGAATCAAGGTGATGACGACCGCCTAAATGCCAAGTGCAGAAGTCAAATTGCCAATTGATACTAAGACTAAAGAAAAATTAGCTATCAGACGGCTGCATAATCCCTTCTCATAGAAGCCAGTTCCTCTAAAGAACCATGGCTCTTAGTATTTAGTGTCTTGAAGTCCTCGAACTAGAGATGAACCTTCAAAATGCCGGACTTGGCGCCAGACCTCGAAAACCCTCGACGTTCCTAGTCATCTCTCCGTAGATTTCGATGCTTAGCCTGAGTCCGAACTTCGGAAAAGTCTCAATTTTATAAAAGCTGCGTACTATCAACAGTTGACGAGATACATTTCAAGCCTGTGCTGGTCATAACCAATGTGCAATCCTCCGTTGTCCAATGAAACTATAGAAATGGAAATCGTACTCATCCACGATGAAGAAATAAGAAGATTTTGACATGCCCTGTTGATGTTCGATGTAATTAGCGAGATACCGGCAGCGTGGTACTTCAAAATTCCAGCATTCAACATGCTGAACGATGACCTCACCAAGGCAGAGTTTCCCAACGCGCACTGGGAGCTTTCCAATTCGCAAAATCGACCCAGCTAACAAGCTAGCTAAGATGGTGCAGCCCTATCGTGTGGCGCCGGTTCAAGTACAAATTGAAGCATACTTTAGTCTACTTCGTCACGACTTTCCTACGTACGCTTTGGTTGTTTACTCTGTAAGCTGGAGCTAGAGAGCATCGACGATTTTGCAACTAGGAATATGAGTTAGCTAGGTAGTTGTGTTCGAGCGGAGTAGTTTCGTAAAGATACCAAGTGTTTTCGACGTCATATCATCTTGCAGGGCGAGTGGTTGAAAGACAAGCTTCTATGCTAAGATGGGGTGGAGGTAGATGATGCAACAGAACCAGATCGAGAGAATACAGTAACAACCGCCTCTGAGGAAATTTTTAGAACGCTCGCGTAAAAATGCACTTCTTTTATCGTTTGGACTAGTACTTGTAAGGCACGACTGAAATAGGACCCGACCGTGCCGACCTCAAACCGCTGAATATAAAACCTACACCTATAATTTTACAGAGCCGCAAAACCCGTTGGCCTGTGCAGCAAAGTTGTTTTCTCTCATTGCCAGTACTGGCCCGGTAACTACGGATGTCGCCGACGGTACTTTGCACTTTTGCAAAAGACATGTTATTTTCCATACTAAAGAAGCTTGCTTGGCTGGATCCAGTTCACTGGACTAAGCCGGCCGAAGTTTCCGGACAAGATTTGTCGGACTATGATGCTGTTGATAGCACTGCATTAGATTGTAATTATGAGGCTCTGGTCTTATCCGTCCGGCCTATAGCACATCGCCGATGCATACTGCTCAAAACACTGGGCTAGAAACTCATATACTGAATTGACGATATTTCCGTGAGCTCGAGTCTCTTGGGCAATCGGTGGAGAATGTAAGTATACCAACAAGGATTTCACAGCTCCTAGTCTTGGACATTGAAGGCTGTCGTCGGCTCCTTTGAAATTCTTTCAGATATTGGGGGAGCGTGCACGAGACGATAGGTAGGTAGGTAGCTATTCCAGAGGATCAGATAGTGAGGGAAGCTATAAAGATCACTAGATCCCCCTCTTCTCTGTCATCGACTTCATCTCCATCTCGTCACCATCCCAACATCTTGATATCTATCATTCGGTTCATACACTTCAGCAAACTATTTTCAATAATCCCAATTTCAAAATGCAGTTCTCTATCCTCACTATTTCCCTCCTAGCTATGTTCGTAGTTGCCTCCCCGATGGAGATACGTCAACTAGGCGGCCTCTGCGGCTCCGCTCTCGACACACCACAATGCTGTGATGTCAGTGTTGGAGGCATTGCGGATTTGAAATGCGCCACGCGTATGTATTGCATCTTCCATTCTCCACTTCTTTCTCATCCTCCTACTCACCAATACCTCTCCTGTTTGGGTCTTGGGTTGGGAAATGGAGGATTCTGAGGTGGAGCAGGAGGGTATGGTATGGGTTACAAGTAAACCCAGGTACCCATGTATGACTGTGCTGATGATTGTTTTTTCTTTGGCAGCTTCGAACAACCCTCAAACGGTTGCAGATTTCAAGAAGGAGTGTACTGCGCAGGGCCAGGATGCCTCTTGTTGTGTTTTGCCGATGGTGAGTTCTTCCTGGGAACGTGGTATTGTGAGCGAGCTTGGGACGTGCAGCTGACAGTGTGATAGTTGGGCAATGCTCTTGTTTGCACAACTATGTGAGGAAGATTCGAGAGAGATAGTGAATTTTGGGAGACATATTAGTGGAGGAAGCTGAATGGAGGATGGAGCCTTCTTGGTCCCTCTACGGATTTTGATGGATACGCTCGCTGTAGGGTTTTCCGGGTTGTGTATATTGTACCAGAAACATGCCATTATTGAAAGTTCGTGTTGACATTAGGCTTACTTTGATCCTCCACTTCCACTCGATTTGATCACTACTGCAAAAATTCCAAAACTTCATGGTGTATATCTTTGGACAGATATAATTATGGAAGGACCATCCTCGCGGGAATAGAATTAGTTGAGAAAACAAGATGAAAGCTATTCTCTATCAGAGGTACTTGCTGTACGTCTTGTATCAGAATATCAGACCTCTGATGGGAAAGTCAGATTCGAAGACCATGCATGCAGCGAAATGAGTGTGTTTGCGCCCTAAAGATGAGACGATGACGATTGAGTACTGTTCAAAGGGCAATAATGACGATGAAGAGATTGAATAAGCTGCTAGGACTTTCCACCTTCTCCTCATTAACGATGAAAGCTATTTTAAAATATAACACAGTTTGGATTCCAAGAGGAAGACTTCAGGTAAGAGGTAAAAGCGCGTGATATAAGGACTCGAGGCTAGGTAAGGTCGGGTCTGGCGAAGCATTTGTGAAACTCCTAATAGACTCATGTTTAGAAGTTTCGCTTGCGCAAAGTAATCAAAAGATTATCTGACCTTGTCAGACTACTCGAAAAGGTGTCTTGTGTTGATTTCATGACTCGATGAACCAGTGCCGACCTTGGAGCTTGACTGTTTCGTGGCCAGGTTTCCACTCAGCGAAGTGAGTTTATCTGGCCCGAAAGGAGTAACTTCTACGGAGAAAAGCATTATACACACTGCCGAATAAGGCACGAAGAGTAAATGCTGGGTAAATTTTCGGAACGTATTTTCCAATTCGTGAAGCTGTTTGGTATTCTTTCGAACGTACTTTATGGCTGCCTCGAAGTAAGGGACGGCCAAGGCAGATAGCCCCAGTTAGCCGTTCATGGCTCACCAAAGAGCTCGAAAAATAGACAGGAAGGCAAAAAAGAGCAGGACTACTTAAAAATACGAGTTAACATTGACGAAAAAGGCACTACTGAAAACATACTCCTGCTGTTGTTAATATCGTTCGTGATATTTGCTGGATAAGAGAAGCGAGGCAGGGGAGGTGAAGAGTCATGCCAAGTAAAGTCCAGTTCATAATGTTTATTGAAAGAAGGACCGTTGTAATGACAAAGTGATCATCGTAGTCTTGCTATACGGATCAGCTGCCAATTATAAGTACTCTACTGTATTGCATAGAAGCTTTGATAGTGTGGTGATGTGATGGTGAACCTCTCGTTGGCACTAGCATGTGTACTTACTTATATTACGTGGTATGATGACTACACCAACCAGTATAAGTATAAGTAAGTATACTTATACTGTAACTAGGCCAATCGACTGCTATCAATCAAGGAATTAATATGACCCAAACCAAACAACCCTTCGGACATTCTGTACGATCACCCCTTCAAATGATGAGTGGTCCACACTATGAAATGAAAGTGAAAAATGAAAACGTAACTTGAATTATAATTATAATAATAATAGTAATAATAATAATTATAGCAATGTGGTGAATAATCCCATCCTTATCAATACTGTACCAACGAATGGATTCTCTCGCCTCCCCTATCGCTCCTCCTCTTGTCCCCTCCATAAAGTCCGTCCGTCCGTCCCCTTTCAGCCTAGTCCACACCAAAATCGCGGCTTGCAGCGCAGCAGTGCAAGCACGCACCCTCAGCAGCAGCATCAACGAGCATCAGACCTTCAACGTGGGAGCCATAAGGCAGACAGAGGGACATGAAGGCCGACGACTAAATCAATCACCCCACCACAACACCACGACTTTCCATCAAAATAGAGGTTCTCATCATCTCCCGCGTCCTCATTAACCCTGCCTGCACATCCGTTTTCGTGTGAAACGGATGTCGCGATCGCTTTATTATGAATGAGGTTGGGGTCGCCGACCGCGCACGGCTATTACGATCCAAACAATTGGAACTTAGGTAAATTAATTCCGCCCGCCATGTTGATCGAAAGCGCTCGTCGAGGCGCATCGATGCATGCCGAAATTATGATGCTGACGGGTGCAGTCGAATTGTCACGTCGCGCAGGAGGAAGCTTCGCGAGGTCTTCGCTGTTTGCGACCACGATGGCCCTCTTCCTCACACCAACCTCCAGAACCCCGACGCGCCACCCACCTCATTGGCCGAAGAACGCTTTCTTGAGGTCACCGACATCCTAAAGTACGTGCAAGCTCCGTAGTGATCTACAGATGCAGTCGTGGAATGCGTTATTGCACTGGCACGTGTCAGACTGCTAATTTAATACTCACAGGGACCGTTTATTCGATGAGTCCAACCTTCCAACGCGTCGACAACTACGATCCGATACCTCGAAACAGAAGAACGCTTCTCGGAAAGGCAGTCCTGATGGCAAACCTGGGGATAAAGTCCGCAAGATTTCAAAGGGACAGCGTGATGGATCCAAGTCAAGGAAGAGTCGGGCACCTACGCCTACTAACAAGAGTGATGCTGGGACAGCGACAGCAACACCTACCACGGATCTGGGAGCGGAATCGAATGTGGAGCCGGGAACTGTGCAGGGGATGCTAATGCAACGATCGACTTCGAAGGGCTCGCAGATCGATCTTCCTGCAGAGGGAATCGCAGTGCGCAAGGAGATAGTCGAGGAACCTTTCGGGACTGCAGCAGAGGCTCAACCATTGGCGTACGACGGAACACTACCGGCATCTGCATTAGAGAGTGATAGGATACGATCGAGATTAGAAAGTCAACCAAACAGCCCTGGCGTGGATCCAAGGAAAGCCATGCCCATTTCTGCGGTTGATACTGCGAATCTACCAGGAGAACTTCACGAGGGATTGGGATTACTCGACGAAAACCATAAAGCCACGACGGCACACCTGCCTCCCAGGGAAGTGCAGGAACAGCGTATCCGAGATGCGAACGAGGCTCGTGAGCATAGGAAGGATCGAAATGAAGGCTTATCGATTACTCTACCCCAAGAGTCTGTCCGAAATACAGACGCCCTCTCGTCGCCCGGATCTACCATCGATGCCAACTCTGCGGCAACTCCGGCTATGCACGAAGCGTCAACAGACACAAGTCCAGAGAATGATTCGAGATATGATCCCGAGAGAATGGAAAACAAGGTCGATGATGCCGCAACTCCACCAGAGATGCGCCCAAGACCAGAGGAGTGTGCTGAGAGGGAAGAGCACGATAGGATTTTACAAGCACAAATTGACGTCTCGACCGCTGAAATTATGAAGGATAATGTAGTTGACAGCCAGTCACCCCACGAACAAACTGCTTTTGGGTTGCAAGGAGGTGATTCACAGACCAGTGTGGAGAATATAACTGGATCTATAGCTGGGAAACTTACACAAGAGGCCAGCGAAGTCGTTCAGGATATTGTAGAGGACGGAACCGAGGTCATTGGCGTACAAAGTGATGACAAGCCCACAGACAGTATATCTGAAGCCAAACCGAAGGAACAAGAAGCCAATCCAGTAGAAGTACCCGATTCCGAAGCGGAAGAGGATACATCACCAGCTGCTGATGCTATGGATCTTGATGCAACAACGATCAAAGACTCATTCGAAAGTGCCGCCCCTGCAAGTGAGAACACTCCTGTGCCCGCTAACAATATTGCCATACCATCTCCACGACAAGGCAACGAAACGGATGCATCTACAACTCCAGTAGCCACGCCGCGCAGGATACCTCCTACACCAGCTCCTGTCCTAGAAAGAATGACGACGCGAGTGGCTTCGGGGGCTATGCGGCACAAGTCAGTTTCTGAAATTCTTGGAGAGACACCAAGACCAGAGTCTCATGTGAATTCCCACTCTCCATCAAGAAGTGCTACACCACAATCCCCAGGTGCCCGAGTTCGAAGCTTGGTCGAGAAGGCAAGGGAGAAGGAGAGGAGCAAACTTTCTACGGTTGTGTTTCCGGGACGCCCACCAAAATCAGCTGCGGCCAAGAAAACCCTGGTGGCTAGTGGTTCTCCAGCTATGGCTGTGAAGGATGATTACTTCATGCCGCTTTTCCTCTCCAAGGCATCAGCTGACAAGACTCGTCCACTGGATGCCATTTTGCAAAGTGCTCACAAGACTATCACGACTTCTAATGCCTATATTCCTGTTAGTGAAAATCAGACGACTCAAGTCCTCAAGCGGATTTACAGTCTGCAGAACGCTGGTAAATGGATGTTGAGACAACCGAAGCGGTCAGCAGAGCCAATACGTCAAACAACACATTGGGATCTGCTCCTCCAGGAAGCGAAATGGATGAGAACCGACTTTCGGGAAGAGCGTAAGTGGAGATCTACTGTCGCCAGTAACATGGCACATGCTTGCGCTGAATGGGTGAACTCGAGTACTGAGGACCGGAAGATCTTGCAGGTGAAGGCTACGCCACCTCCAATCATAGATCCATCAAGAGATACAGAAATGGCGGATGGATCCAGTCAGGCTGGTACGCATCCAACACCGGATCTTGTTGCTTCTGCGGAATTCGATTCCCCAATGGAAGATTTCGATGAAGAACCACGACTCAATCTGCTCGAAACTGTTGCCCCTACCGCTATTTTTGCGTTGCAAGACGACGATGTTGTCTTTGGTTTAAGAAGGTCTCCTACATCTGATAAGCTTCTCGCAGAATTGCCGATGTATGGTGCTCCTTTGCGAGTTCCAGAGATGGTTCTAGCAACTTCGGACATTGACCCTGACCGGTTCTGGAAACGAGCTGCATTACCTCTGAGCAAATTCGTCGAGGGTCGCTTAGAGCTCAAGACTACATCACATCCGAGAAAGAAGAGCCGTTACGAGTACGAGCTTGAGGATGATGACGATGAACCAGTAGTCTTTGGCGAGCCGCAAACAAAGCGACCCATTCTCGCGCCCGAGAAGACAGATGTTGCATTATTCAATCCCGAGCACAAGCACATTCGAGATCGTATTCATTCATCACATCAGTTCAGGCCACCCTCGGAGTTCCAGATGCCCCTTCAGACCTTTTTCGAATGCCGTATACCTTCCCAATGGACCTGGGACGAAGACAACGAACTAAAAGGATATGTGCGAGACTACTCATACAATTGGTCTCTTATTTCAAGCCTTCTCGGTAGCAAATCTCTCTACGTATCAGGCGCCGAACGTCGTACTCCATGGGAATGTTTCGAGCGATGGATTCACCTTGAAGGACTGCCTGCCGATATGCAAAAAACACACTACTTTAGAGCATACACCGCCCGTATCGATGCTGCTAATCGCATTGTCACCGCCCAGAACAACGCAGCCCCCCCGCAGGCCAACGCCAACGGTCAAGTACAACCTGCTCCCAGAAGGCGACCTACCACCAGCGTTCGAGTTGAACGTCGGAGAAACCAAAAACATCTCACCTTAGTTGATGCGATGAGAAAGTTGGCCAAGAAGCGAGAAACAAACCACCACAAGCAGGCACATGCCCAAGGTATGGCCGCTATGCGCAAGGCAAACGAGGTACCAAACGCCAATCGCAACCTTTTGGGTACAACTCCACAGGATTTCAGCAAACTGAAGCATGAGCGAGAGGAGGCGTTCCGCGAGCGAGTGGTTCAGATGCAACAGCGGCAGGAAGTCGCACGAAGAGTATAGCTCCCAATCTCCATGAATATTTTTTTACCATTTAAATGAATTTTACTAACCTTCTTAAGCTTCAGCTACAGCAGCAGCAACAACAACAACAGCAACCGGGAAGGAATCCTGTCAATCCACAGCAGCCAAACATGGTCAATGGAGTTCCTCGACCGGCAAATGCAGCGATGCCCATGAATGGACTAGCTCCTCCAAGCGGCCAGAATCTCGCGGTCCCTGGCCAGAACAGACCTCGCCCCATGCCACCTCAAATGCCAGGCCAATCTATGCCCAACAGTCTTCGCGTACCTCAAATGCCGATGAATGGTATTCCTACAGCCCAGATGCAGGGCCAAATGCCATTGCCCAATCCAGTCCTCGACGTCGGACTTGTCAGTCGTGCTCAACAAATATCACAACACCAACAAGCTATTCGTTTACAGCAACAAAGCCAGATGCCTGGTCAATCCCCTCAAATGCACAACTCACCTCCACGCCTGAACGGTGTTCCTCAACCAGGCTTCCAAATGCAGACCAACATGATGCCTCCCTTTAATCCAAACGGCAATGGCGTCTCCACCCCACCAGTCAACCACGTTCCCTCTCCCGGTCAAGGCCACGCCTCTTCTCCACGAATAGGACCGAATCCTCTCCAACCACCACCAAACCCCGGCGCCTCCTCCCATATCTCCATGCTGGAACACCAATTCAAGCAGAAATACCCTGGTGCTTCCAATGAACAAATTGCAAGCATGATCCAAGCCCAACTATCCAAAACCATTCTCGGCCCAAATCAACAACAACATCAACATCAACAGCAGCAACATCAACAAAGACAAGGCTTTGCACAAAGCGCTATGAATGCTGCTGCTGGTGCTAACTTGAGCGCAGCGGGCATGAATGCGGGGATGACTGCTGGCATGAGTAACGCTGCCCAAGGCACTCCACAACTGTATGCGCAGATGTTGAGACAACAACAAGAGAATCAGCAGAAAGCTGCGCAGCAGGCTCAGCAGGCTGCTGCTTCTGTGAATGTTGGGAATGGAAACGGACAGAGTCCTCCTATGAGCAATACAACTGCAAATATGCATGGCAATGCGAATGCGAACGGGAATACGAACACCAATGGAAATGGTGGTAATTCTGCGCAAGGACATGCTCATCGCGCGAGTTCAGGTTCGGCGGGTGTACAAAGTGGTGGTGGGAAATAGAATTGTGCCGGGGGTTTTTGAGCGTGTTTTCGAGAGTACCTAGCGAGTCAGCGAGTGGATTTGGGATGTACGGTTTATGGTTTATGGTACGAGTTTTGCTATGGCTATAGTGAGTACTACCTAGGAGTTTCGGTGATGAATCAATGGACTCGGCTGGGTAGATACATTGTTAGAGTAAAACCAATCGGTATAGCAGGTGCAAGCTTTAGAAGCACCAAAATTACTCGTTCATCTTCGTAGAGGAGAGTACAATGCATTACATAATTCCTCTATTACCGCTTGAACTTGGTTGTCACGGCTATTATGCGAACGTCAATCTTAGGAAAGGATTGACAGTACCAAGGCTCTTGCGTCACGTGACTTATCACCAGCTCCATCATTGGCCTTGGATTCAAGGCCACAATTCTAGATCTTGGGGGTCCGTTGCAGGTGCAGACAGAATCTCACTATTTATGCCAACTGCTTCCAGAGGTACACCAAGTCCTGTCAACAACCGCCCCCTTGCCTACACACAATACTTGCGAGGCCATCTCACACCGCGCTACGATACAACATCTGGAAAGGAGCTATTCAGGATTTACAGCACCCCAGATAAGTTTACTACAATGTCGCCTTCGAAAGATGCGCCTCCGAGCGCAGGACCTCCGAAGTTAGGCATGAAAGGCTTTTCGCTTTCTGCGAAAGTCTCAAGTGCGAAATCTGGCGCGAATTCAAAACCAGGCAGTGGTTCGAAAGGTGTACTGCCATCTACAAACCTGGGGAAGAGGCCAAGGACGACTTTCCAGCGCGACAGCGACTCAGACGACGAGAGGAGAAATGAGCGGAGACATGAAGCTGTCACGGGATTTGGAGATGAAGGCGTGGAGAGGAAGAGGGATGAGAGTGGCAATGGGAGGAGGGGAGAGTTGGTCATTAAGGGAATGAAGAATAGAGATTGGAGGGGCGAGATGGCTGCTAAGAACCGAGGGTTTGGAGCAGGCGAAAGGAGAGGGAAGGATTTACTACCCGCTGAGGAGAGAGCTAGGAGGGATGCTGGCGTGGTTGAAAAGAGAGACATTACTGAGGAACAGGGTGCGGGTGATGGGAGCAAGAGAGAAGGCGTCGATGTCGTAAATGGAAACGATGAGGCTATTACCTGGGGATTGACCGTTAGGAAACGTGCTCGGACGGAAGACGAAAACTCTGGCGAAGCCGAAGTGGAAGTGAAGGAAGAAGGAAAAAAAACATCTTCCCCTAGCCGAGCTCAACAAGAAGAACAGAGTACAAAACCACAAACAGCAGACGAAGAAGCCCTCGCCTCTCTCCTTGGAGCCCAAACCTCAGACTCGAAACCAATCCTCACAATTCCCGCCGCTGCCGCTCAACCTCCGTTGAGCGAACAAGAAACTTATCGTCTCGCCGTCCTGTCAGCGCCTGATCCCTCGACCCTGGACGATTATGAAAGAATACCAGTTGAGGAATTCGGTGCTGCTTTACTCAGGGGAATGGGTTGGAAAGGCGATGTAGATGGGAAAGAGGGCAAGAAGAGAGAAGGAGGTGTGAAGAGGAGGCCGAACTTATTGGGGTTGGGAGCGAAAGAGTTGGATGGTGCGGAGTATTTGGGTGCTTGGGTGCAGAAGAGTGATGTTAAGAGGTTGAATCCTGGGGGTGGAGGGAGAAGCGGAGGCAGAGGTGGAGGAGATAGGAGGCCCAAGGCGGGGGAGTATAAGAGGGAGAAAGAGCGAGAGAGGGAGAGAAGGGAGGAGAGGGGCGGTGGGGGATATAGGAGGGAGAAGGACAGGGACAGGAGGGAGGAGAGGAATGGTGGTGGGAGAGATTATAGACATTAGATGGGGTTGAACGACCAGATGAGATATAGATCGCGAAAGGGGGGATTCGTGGCTAGGGTTGTAGCGTAGTGCACGCGTAACTCATAGTTATACTCTGGCGAGATCGCTGCGATGGTCTTCATATTGAGAAGGCGGCAGAGAATATATATATTGATATTCTTCTGAGATAAATACATTGACCCTCAAACCCATGATTGATTACCAGCCATTTCTAGTCGTACCGCTCAACAGAACTTGAGCGGGTTTTTCTCCCCCAGACACTCCTGGGGACAATCGA
This sequence comes from Rhynchosporium graminicola, assembly GCA_900074885.1. Lineage (NCBI taxonomy): Eukaryota > Fungi > Ascomycota > Leotiomycetes > Helotiales > Ploettnerulaceae > Rhynchosporium > Rhynchosporium graminicola. The sequence goes on from FJUW01000045.1 coordinate 260,690, forward strand.
TCTAATCTTATCTCTAATACCTACAGTACCCACCTACCGACAAGTGCGGTATTCTTATCAGTCGAATAAAACACCTAGTAACCGAGGCTGGGGAAACTCGTCTCGGGCGAAGAAAGCAAACTCTTCAAGTAAGTAAAAGTCATCACATATTAACACAACTTGCAAGTAGTACTTTAGAGAACGTCCTGTGATAATTTTTGCGACCTTTCACTCCGAATTGTGAGATGTCTCGCGGAGTGAATACTCTAACGCCGCACGATTATCTACGGACTTTACGAAGAGGCAACCAAACCGGTGCTCGCTTTGCCGGAGACGAAATCTGCCCAGCCTTGAACGAACGAACGAGGGCGAGCGAACGAGCGCACAGGAGGGCAAGTCACGCGTGTGTGAATGCGAACCTGGAATCCGTGACTGCAGAAAACATGCGAACGTACGTACCGCTGCCGCTGGTAGGCAAGTAGTGTAGATAAACAAGCCTTGATGATGTGCAGCTTGTGCAAGTGATACGAAAGCCGCAGGTGCGAGTGCGAGAGCGAGGATTTTGTGCGGTTTGTGATGAAGTCTTGTTTTGGCTGTGAGCAGATGGTGAAAGTTGGGGTTTGGGTTTTGGGATTGGTTTGGTTGGATTGGATTGGATTAGAGGGAGGGTGTTGCTGATGGAGGGATAGGCTTGGTGCTGAGATGGGTGGGATGTCTGGCAGTAGAGAAGAATGATGATCAGTTGTGTGTATCGTGCGTGTACTGTGTAGATAGTAGGATCCTCGTCGCGATGGGAATGAAACCTATTGTGAGTTTCTGGGCTTGAGTTTACTGGTTGTATCGCAGTTTTTCGGTTTCACATCCGCTATGGAGGATTTGAGATCTCTCAGTCTGCTAGTTGAAATGCATTTCGATATGATTGATGAGCTTGAAGGGGCCCGCCATGGTGCAGAGAATGAGGATGAGGGGAAGTGCATTGATCAGATGACTGTGGAGCAATGTCAGTTGAGGATAGGACTTCAACTCTCTTCAGGACAGTCCATTTGATTGAGTAGATCAGAGTCAGCTTCAATGAGGAAACAGCGTCTCCAGCGGTTGTTTGAATACTTATACTTCCATTTTGGATTGCAGCCCTAGAAACAACGATGATGTGAACCATCCCCCCCGTTCTCGCTTCGCGCCACCCCCAACCTCAAGCGCGGGCGGGCGGGGAAGGAATATGGAATTTCATTGTTTGTATTACCAACATCCACTACTCGGGTTTAGCACTGTTTTGATTTATACTTCATAACAGGAGCTGGCATACTTCGAGACGAGACCAAGCTACTCAACCCAGGTTGATACAACTCGATGGGGCGGCGGTCCAGCTCTCCAAACCAAATCTCACTCACCTTCAGTCCACCACACCAACCAATCAATATGTCTGTCTGCCAAAGAGATACTGGAAGGATACAGACCAGATCTAGAATCCTACGAAAAGCTCTACACGCACCTCCATCAAAATCCAGGCCTCTCACTCCAAGAACATCTCGCCGCCGAAGCAGCTGCACATCACCTGCGTGCCTTGGAAGGTTTCGATGTTCGTACTGATATAGGCGGTACGGGACTTGTTGGGATTCTGAGAAATGGTTCTGGACCTACTATATTACTTCGAGCTGATACAGATGCTCTCCCCGTAAAGGAACGCACGGGCCTTCCTTATGCCAGTGAGAAGAGAGAAGTGGATGTTGAAGACGGAATTGAGAAGAGTGTTATGCATGCTTGTGGACATGATATGTAAGTGCAAGTTATCTTCCACTAATCGCAAAGCCCGAGTTGGTGGGACTTGAACTTCCAAGGCATATCTCTCGACTTGTCGAATCTTGAACTTTTCGAATTTCGAAACAGCAATACTGATTTTCATACAGGCATATCACATGCATGCTCGCTGCTGCCTCCACTTTATCATCCGCTCGCGATAATTGGCGAGGAACATTAATAATCCTCTTCCAACCCAATGAAGAGCGCGCCGGTGGCGCTAAAGCAATGATAGCAGACGGACTGTACGACCCCAAGAAGCATAACTGCCCCGTACCAGAGATCGTGCTCGGCCAACACGTCATGCCTTTCCCATCTGGCACGGTTGGAACTCGAGTCGGAAGCTTTGCTTCGGCAGCCGACTCGTTTCGAGTGACAGTCTACGGCCGAGGCGGACATGCAAGCCAACCTCATCGCACGATCGATCCTGTCGTATTGGCTGCGCATATCATCGTCAGATTACAGACTGTAGTCTCTAGGGAAGTAGATCCAAGAGAAGCAGCCGTCGTGACAGTAGGCAGTGTACAGTCCGGTATGACAGAAAACATCATCTCAGATGAAGCGGTGATCAAAATCAACGTCCGTACCGTCACACCCGAAACACGCACGAAAGTCCTCGCTGCCACCAAGAGGATTGTGAAAGCAGAGTGCGAAGCCAGTGCCTCCCCCAAACCACCGCTCTGGGCATCCACATCCTCGTTCCCTTTCACCATCAACGATTCCTCCACGACCGAAACCGTCCAATCCGCCTTTACAGACTACTTTGGAGACAAGCATGATTCAAAATGTAATCCCTTGGGAGGGAGTGAGGATTTCTCTATTCTAGCGACTGAGGCGCCGGATGGGAAGGGAGGGAGGGGCGTGCCGTATTGTTACTGGGTCTTTGGAGGTACGGATGAGGAGTTTTGGAAGAGGAAGGAGAAGGAGGGACGGTTGGAGGATGTGCCAATTAACCACAGTGCGTATTTTGCGCCTGTTGTGCAGCCGACGTTGAGGACGGGGGTTGATGCACTTGTTGTTGGGGCGTTGGCTTTCTTGGGGAAGAGACGGTGGGAGAGAAATCGTGGATTTTTGGAGGATGAATGGGAGGAGTGAGCTGGTTGCAGCTGGATGATTGTGGAGGCTAAATAATACGATGATAATGAGGATATGAACGGCTTTTCATGTACATTTACGACACAACTTCTTCGAGACTTTTTGAAATGGCTGTCACAAATTGCTCTCGGGCGAGCGATTTTGCCATTCACGTCGTCTCTGGCTGACTTTGACAGAGATAGACTATTTCTGTTGCTGTGCTCGCACAAGGAGTCGGAAACATATATCCAACCTGCCAAAGCTCCGCTGCAAGTTCAACATCACGGTTCTCATCGTCCGGATACACGGTACAAAAAAAGCACAAGACTGACGCTTGTGGAGTAACAGCAATCTCGCATCAGTGCAATGATCAATTCATAATCCTCGTTGAATTCATGTCTATGAAGTTAGGTAAATGTCCTGTAAAATATCCCCGGCATTGAACTCTCGCACTTCGTCAAACACAAATTCCATCTCTCTCTCGAATCTCCTTCGTCCAGACACGAAGCGGAAAAAATTTCTCTCATCTCGTAGCGATAAGCGCCCACGCCTCAAACGCCAGCCTACCGTCCTTCTTCTCCTGCTTCAAAACCTCCAGAGGAACATCTCGCCATCTCGCTTTCTCATCCACCGTATACGCCTCCCTCGCCTTCTCCGTGAAGCCACCACACGCAAGTCCAATCAAACCCTCCAGATCCTCCCCTTAACAACCAGCTCTGGACTCGTCACTTTAATAGCCTCTCTCTGAAACCCAACTTCGACCATGAAATTTCTGCCAGCATCTAAATCGAAGCGCTCCGACCCGGAAAGCTGGAGCAGGGGCAGATCAGGCCGGATGCGTCGGTGCGTTTCATGGATAATATCTCCAACAGCGAAAAGTTTACCACGTCGTTATCACGACCTGGCTGGCCTTCTGTTTGCAGTGTTCGGGAGATTTCCCCGACGCAGATCAAAGGGGGAGGCGAAGTTGAAAATGCTGGAATTGCTGGTGGAGTGTGTGAAATAGGCGTCGGGGAATGAGAGGGCTTCGGCTTTCATGACTTGGCTGCTGGTTTTGTCGTGAGTTTGGGATGAGGAGATGGATGATTGGAATGCGTCGATCATGGCTGGCACCATGTCTGTTGCTATGATTGTTGGGTATTCGGCGCCGTGTGGTAGGTTGGCCAGAATCACGCTTGTTGCAGTGCCGGGTCCGGATGCGTTGTCATGGATGATGGAGTCGGGGGTGATGGGTGCTAAGTGAGACACAAGTGTTGCGAAGAGGTTGAGTGTTGCGTTGCCTGTTTGTAAAGCGTAGGTTTTGGAGAGGTTGTTGAAATAGGCCGGGAGGTTGCTGGCAGGACCTGATGATGGGTCGGAGGAGAGAGTGGACGATGCTATCCTGGAATTTTTGAAGAGAGGGGGTTGATGGATCGTATGAACTAATGTATAATATTTTTGGTAGTTGGATTTGAAGAGAGGAATTTCCGCTCATGTACTTCGTTGTGGATCAATGTGGTAAGTCTATTGGTGTTTTCAAGCGGGATGAAGGTAGCCAGACGAAAGACTCTTGGCAATGTCAGCAATGCGTCTGATGACAATCGTTGATTTGTTTTGATTGGCTGGTTCGCTCTGACTCCCGAATTAGGGGTGAGATTTGTGGGATGAATTCAATGCAGTTGCCTGCGAATTGAAGCTGTCGTCATCATAGAACGGTAGTAAGGTAAGAGTTTGAGCCGATGAAAGAGTCCTCGAACCAAAGAACACACCATGTGAGCTTAGGTCCAGCGACACTGATTCGAGGAATGATTACCACTTGGTGATCTTAATATTCCAGTCTCCAGCTATCAACACCAAGTTTTATGACACCGGCAGCAATTCAAGCCTCAAAATCGAACCCAGATCAGGATAGCATTTCCGCATGAAAAAACTCATGATTTTTTGTCACCGAAAGGTACCCGCAGTATTATATGCTAGTTGTTGTGCAGAAGCAGCGTATGCACCCTCCGGTTCCCTCAACTGCTGCGGGGTCATCGTGTGGGTAGCATAATTCGACGGGTATAATTTCGACTGTGGAGCAAAAGCACCAGAGAAAGCTTCCCAGTCGACTTGCGGCCTTGGGGTGGAAGTGGATTTTGAAGAGGCTTGCAAAGGGGGATTGACATGTTGCAGCGGCGGTTGTGGAGCAGCATTATTCGGGCTCGGTTTTGGCGATAATGTTCTGAAGGCTACTTGAGCATTGAGGTAGTCCAGATCGGTGGATGATAAAGATGAGGCTCTAGATGGAGTTGTGCTGTTGGTGGGATTTTGTTCATGTGTCTCTTTGAGATTGGCTCGCGATGCAAATTTAACAGCACGTCTCCCGGGCTCTCGATTTCCATCATTCTCGCCGGCACTGTTCCTTCGACGGGATGGCAGAGGGTCCGACCTAGATGTTGGATATCTCAAATCCTCGGCGCTGTCTTCGACAAGTCGTCCGAAACCAGCATGGTCGGACTTATGGCTGGATTTGGTTTTTCTGCTACGGAATCGGCGCCATAGACTGGTCATTTCCGCGACGACGCAGAAAATTCGTTGATCCAATATATGTTGAGTCTCTAGGATCCCGTGGCTGATGGTGACTCGGTGGCCAGGCTTGTGACGATTGTCCTTTGACGAGCTCGAATCGTAATACGTCTCCAACCAGACTCGCCCCTTGTGTTTGCTGTTTTCTTTGGCAAGGTACAGTAGTGATACGACGGGCTCTGCCCCAGCTTAGTGTGACAGGAAAGGTCCTCGTACTTTTTGAAAGATGTTCAGATCATATAAATGGTCAATCAAGCGAGATAAACAATGCACTCGAAACAAAGCGTTTATCAGACACTGTAGCCTTTCCAAGAGCTTTCCGAGAGCTTTGAAAGGAAGGCGTGCTTCAACCAGAGAAGTGCGGTTGTCTTCAAAGTCTTTCGCGCGCGACCGCGCCGCGTTAGTATACAGTATAAGGTTGCGGCTAATCTTGTTTGGCGAAATTGCCAATATGAACTGCACGTGAGTACAAATGTATGTTGAGGATGGAAGAGTCCAAATCACGCGGCAAGAAAGATCCCTGTGGCTTCATGAATCTCCATTGTAATAGCTAGGCTTAAAATCTGTTACAAGGCCGACTTGAAAGCATTTTCAAACAGACAATTCACAGCAAAACTGTAGCACGTGAGCTTAATGGGCATACAATTGCAGGAAATGCAATGCTCTTTTTACTCAGGGGCCATGAGTAAAACTCTATTGGGAATTGAAAGACTGCTACTCGGTTTCTCCAGAAGTCTGAACTTACAGGGTCTAACGCCTTGGCTTATAAGGGGGTTTTAGCCAACGGAATAGTCTGAATCTTGAGCGAAAATTCCAGTACTCACGTTTTATCGATCCAGTAATCACACTATAACTGTTTTACCTCGATCTCGCGGCATAGTAAGTCCACTTCGAGCTTCCCTAAGCGGCCAGAACCTCAAAAATATTATTAGCCGAGAGCACGTCCTTCGAATATAAAGAGAAATATTCAGGTTAGGAGGGAATAAGTATTAAAAACGAAAGGGTGAGTAAGTCTCCGCGGTTGAAGAGATCATGAAAGCTCTCTTGTAATGATCTTTCGCCTACCCATAAACAACCCCGGTAGGTTCAGACTTCTGTAGAAACCGAGTATGATATGGCGACCTGATATATCTGGACGAATGATGAGCCTAGTGTTTTTGCAAGCTTATTGTGATATCATCATCTGGGAATGTAACTTATAGTAAAGTCATTAAAAGCGCTTATGTGAATTTTGAGATATCACTTGTATAATGTCGTGAGATAAATTCATGACATCAAAATCAAGTTGCGATAACCAATTATACCTAGCGGGTTTCTACGTGGCCGAAGACTAAGGCAGTCACCTAAGATAATAAAAGAGTTTAATTCGAGAGGTGGCTGCTGTGTTGTTGCCGTTTTTCCTATGCTTCTTGGAACTTTTACACTTTATTTCAGACTTTTCCTTCTTCTTTCGGCCCTTGATGTCATGTCGATAGTAAACAAACCAAGAACTCTGTAAGCGAGGGCTTGGCGATGAAAAAAGCGTCGGGATGTTCAGAGCTTGAATCTCCAAAGATTTGATGCAATAGAAAGAAAGAAAGATGGGACATACAAATTCTCTCTTGTAAACAGCCGGGTACATTCGGAACGATGCATGTATCGCGGTTGGCATTCAACTCGAATCAATTGCAAGTTGGCAATGTAACCTGTTTCCGCAGTCCAGAATGCACATAATCGTCGCCCTTTTTAGTAGAACGTTGCCTTCTCCTATCAACATCCATTCTTTCTATTAACATCGTCAGAGATAAGAGCTTGGATGGATATTAAGCAGCATGAACAAGGTCTACTCCTCGGCGGCCCTTCGCAAGCTTCGGGGCCAAGGGACCTTGCTTCGCGCAGTCTATAAAGAAAGTACGTCTATAAAGAAAGTAGTTAGGGGTCCTCACAAACAGCTGCCCTACGCAAGCTTCGGGGCTGTTTTGATTCGGGCGTGAGTAAGAAGGCAGCGTAGGTGGAAAACATATGGGAGAAGAAAGATCGAAGAGTTGAATCACGTGCATGACGCGGCCGCATCATCTCGATCCTTGTCAAAATTTAATTTCTCGGGCCTAGTTCAAGTTCCAAATTCCTGTAATCCAGCACAGCCCAACAACTTCAAATCCGCACAACATGGTCAAACGAAAGCGCACCGTAAACCTCACGCAGGAATACAATAAGAAGCAAATCGCTGTACCCACCAAGAAAGCCAAATCAGTCACTCCCTCCACAAGCTCTCCACAGAAAGCTTCTACCACCATCCAAATCGTCGCGGGGTCCTATGATCGAGTCCTTCATGGCGTAACAGCTACCATTTCCCCCAACGATGAAGTCCAATTTGCCGATACATTCCTCTTCAATGCCCACGCCTCCGCAATTCGCTGCCTTGCCCTCTCCCCTGTCTCTGCGCCTGTCCCAAAGCAGACCCAAAAGATAATTCTAGCCAGCGGTAGCACCGACGAACGTATAAATCTGTACCACCTCTCCGCACACGCTCCGTCGAAAATCACAATTCCGATTATCCCCTCTCTCACATCGAAAGCTGTCGTCGAGAATCCGCAGAACCGCGAATTAGGCTCTTTACTGCACCATTCGAGCACGGTCACAGCATTATATTTCCCGAATCGGAGTAAGCTTCTAAGTTCAGCGGAAGATAGCACAATCGCGGTGACGAGGACAAGAGATTGGACGTTGTTATCTACTATTAAAGCCCCGATCCCCAAACCAGTTGGTAGACCCAGTGGAGATACTGCGCCTTTGGGAGGAGCGCCGAGTGGAGTCAATGATTTCGCAGTACATCCTTCTATGAAATTGATGATCTCTGTAGGGAAAGCAGAGAAGTCTATGCGACTGTGGAATCTGGTTACAGGCAAGAAAGCCGGAGTGCTGAATTTCGAGAGGGGTATTCTGGCTGAAGTCGGAGAAGGCAGACATCAGAGTGGAGAGGGACGAAAGGTCGCTTGGGGCTCGACGGATGCGGGTGAGGAATTCTGTGTTGGATTTGAGCGGGGTGCGTTGATTTTTGGGATGGACAGCAAGCCGAAGTGCAAGGTGGTTCCGGAACCTAGGACGAAAATACATGAGTTGTGCTATATCCAGGTTGATGACGAGGAAGATTTTCAGGTTCTGGCGATGTCTACTGAAGATGGCAGAGTGCTGTTCTACTCCACAAGACCAGCGGATCTCATCACAGCAGAAGCGATCGAAGGAAAAGATGCACCACTCCTAGCCGCAAAACTTATTGCACAAATTGGCGGAAATGGTGCTGGGCTAGATGGACGTATCAAGGATTTTACAGTCCTCAATATCGGAGAGGGATCGTCCAAGGAATTCATCATCGTGGCAGGAGGTAGTGATGGAGCTTTACGGATATGGAGAATTGCACCGAAAGATTTGGCATCGCAAAGCGGGAAAGCCAAGCAGATTGGGAAATTGTTAGGGACTTATGAGACTACGAACAGGATCACTTGTCTGAAAGCTTTTGTCATGTTACCGAAGATAGAAGGGGCTGAAGATGAAGATATTGAAGACTTTGAGGGCTTAGAAGACGATGAGGAAGCAAGTAGTTCTGATAGCGAGTAATGATACCCGATCCGAAGTTTACAGCTTCCTAATCCTCAACGAGTCTTTTCCCACTCGACGAGACTCTTGGCCTTCTATATCGCCTGGCGTCCGAATGAATTCGTCACCGGCTGTACGAAATGCTCTTGCCCTTTCCAGAAAGATGAAAGGGGAAGTATCTCAGCTAGCGACTGTAGGGCTTTGTATGCTGCGCTATATGTGTGCCGTACTGCGCCTAATTGAAGAGTTAGTCTCTCAATTAGAGGTATATGACTAGAATAAGACATCGACAGTTATTATCATAAAGCAGCTCTACGGGCTTATTTATCAGGAAACCGGTCTAATCCGTCCTAGGCATGCATATGAGCTATTTTTTTTACCTTGATATTGAAGAGGTTATATGCGGTTTATAGAGAATCGAGGCTAGTAGGTATTACTAAATCCCGAGATCTATAGAAAGGACATTAAACTGCAGCCTTTTCTTCTTCTCTGCCTTAGCGAGACCTCTTACACTAATATCATGGAAGGACTTTCCCAGCATCAGAACTTTACAAGCCATGAAAAGATTGAAGTTGAGGGCTAACAATCCCTTGTCGTTCAAGATACACACCAGAACCTGGAGCAGATTAGTCCGTTCTTTCGTTACCCACTCCTCGCACTTTCTGCGAAGCTGAGAATGCTTAAAAAATCCTTGATTCCCAAATAACTCGAGATCAACGTCGTCTTTTATGATACAGATCACAGCCGCTTTCCCACCGCTAATGAAATCTTTCATCTGAATGCTTGTCAAATCCGTATTCTGGCCAGCTGAGACCTGAAATAGATTATTCAATTTGGAGAGATGCTGCAGTGCTCTATCCTATTTCTCGTAGCTGAACCATGAGTAGTCGCTATTGTCGGTATCAGTGTTGAAGCCACAATATTTCGCACAATCCAGTACTTCCAATTCAGCGTAGTTCTCGGTAAACTTATTGATCTCGTCCACCAGTTCGTCAAGAAATTTCCCGTTCCCGCCTCGCCAGGTGCTCGAGGGCACCCCAACTTTCGCAGGGGCGGTTTTGATCATGCCAGAACTAATTGCAAGATACAGATGATGAGAGTCTTCGCTCTAACATTTCGCCATCTTCAACCAGTGATATTCATATCTATAAGGCGTTGCGATGCATAAACATAGACCAACTGATCTTAGGGGATATTTGAACAAATATAATAATAGTACATGTAGTTTTGAACGCAAGATGCCTTGCCATGCCTGATTCGGAGGGTTTGCAGAATTTGTAGCGTCTTTAGCACCAATAAAGACAACACCTGCGACGCCGAGAATATACCCCATATACTTCAATTCATTGAGAGTGAACGAAAATAATCCCAGTGAAGCAGTCTCTCGAACTGCTACTTCGGCCATCCTCAGCGGAGGGCTTTGGTATAGTAATCAAAAGGTTTCGTGAGTCTGAAGTATTACTTCGGGCGATGTTCTGTAATACTTTGGTGACATCAAATCTTTCTTCGTTCAATGTCTATTTGTAGCTGCCAATTTTTTTCTTCGCCGGAACGGAACTTAATGGCCTGAAATCTTTCTCTTCACTTCCTTTTCTCCCTTCTCACATTCTTAGTTGCTCCCTCCTCTCCTTTCTTCCCTTCCTTGCCGACTACCTCTCCCGCACTTCCCTCATTTCTCCAATCAGTGCCACACTTCCTCATCCTCAACGTGAAATTACTATCATACAATTACCTCTCATTAAAACCGAATACCTTCAGGTATACAGGAAGCAAGTCATGGGGTCCGCAGGGCCTGAAGTCACCACTTGCTTTCTTTCCACTTGTTGTAGAAATTGGCCATACGTCGCTTAATCGCTTGTTCGATCGTCTCCATCTTTGGCTCTGACTTGCTCTCTATCGACACTGAAGCCTTTTCCACTCCTTTCGACTCTGCACTTTTAATGGGCTCGCTTGGACGCTCCAGCTCTTCGTCGTCGATCTCTTCTGGCTCGTAGGAAGTTGGAATCAAAATCTCTTCTATCAAGTCTGCCGTAACGCCATGGAAATATGGCTTGCCGATATACAGTTCATCCACGGTCTGCTCTAATCTCTTCATAGAAGTTTGGTCTTTGACGTTTGCCAGATCAAACATCAAAACCTTCAGTTGATACTATACATCGCTGTTCGCCTGTAGTTGGGAAAAAGTCAACTTAAGCTGATGGCAACATCGGTGAGTAGCGGGCTTTTCGGAACTGGCAGCCTTCTTGGCCTTTCCGTAGGTCTTTGTTTTTGCCATTGTCGTGTCGTTGTGATCGATTGTTTGTTCGCGTATTGAGAGGTTCAGAGGACGGAAGGGAGATATGTGATATTCTTGGGCCTTAATATGTTCTTGCGCGAAGGAGTCATACAATTGTCCTAATTTGGGACGGACGCAAATATGGGTTAGCTGACCCGCAGAAACATGACATGTTGGAGGGAAGGAACCAGACTAATCGAATTATTTACCGGCAAAGGATCACAGCTCGACTTCCGGACGACTTCGACTCCAGTTACAATAGTACCGACAGATCGGACTTTAGTCTAGTTACCTATTTACATGAGTCCCAAAACTCTTCGTATTTCTCCAGGACTCGGATATACCACCCAAATTTAGTAGTCCAACGATCCTATGCTTGCTTCGTCTCGCCGGTCAAGATCTGGATTAGTCTCCTTGGAGCACTCCCGAAGCTAATTTTGACCGATCTCGCTATTAAATATTTAGCATATACTATCTCAAAGGATGTAACGGAGATAGAAAAGGGCCCTTAAGGCGGTCTTTTGACAGTCATGATAATCAAAAGTCATATATACAATTGAAATTCACAGGGCCCTTTGATAAGAAGAATCCTTTTTTTGAAGAATGGTTTTGCCGAGAGACGGTCCCTTATAAAATAGTCACGAAATACTGTTAGGGTCTCTTGCCGGATTTCTAACCCTCGAATTAAAGCTACTTATCCGGTCTTTTGTATTTAGCTATGCTAAGTGGGAACAGTTAATTATCTAGTACGGATTTAATGCCTAAAGGCTTTCCCGAAGCATTCGAAACATGCTCTTATTTAGACCAAGAGCTAATGTCATATATTTCTGTTACAAAATGTACTACCGGTATCAGATAGAAGAAGCGCGAAGGGAGGAGTAATTTGGTAGGAATGATCTTCTCGGAAATAACGAGAATTCGCTCTCCTCTCCATTTTCTCTTTCTTTACTCCTGTTGCCTTAATATTGATATCTGAATATAATGATGCCCTAAGAAAGCCACTCTAAAGTAGCTATGCTCCGACTCTCTTGAGAAACACCTTTCAAGGAAAAAGCCTAGTATAATTCCTAGTCTGTTTGTATTGACATTGGTTATATCTAAAGTGAACAGAGCACGAGTGTTTATCCGTCCAGTGCATTCGCGGCTTCAGGAATGTGGAGACCTGGATGTTTCACTAAATCTATTAACACATATTTGCGGAGATACTAATCATTAGTAGCGTTTTTCGAAGTGATTATCGAGTAAGTATTGCATTCGAAGAGCTAAGTGGATGGACACGAGGAAGAATCGATCCTAGAGATTTACACAATGCTCATTAAGCTACTGAAGTCTGAAACTATCTTGTACAGTATCTAATACTACCAATTAGTCACCGAATAGCAAAAGCCTCTCTTCATCCCTCCCACTTGCCCCGCTCCTGCTCTTCTCCTGATCCTCCCACCTCTTCAAAGCCCACACCACCCCCATAACACCAACCAAAACTACCATCGCACATGTGCTGTATCTGAAGCCCTTCTCAAACCTCGGTGCATCACTAATCGGATACGTAAGAAGCGGCAACCACGTATTGACCGCATACCCGCTCGCATTCATGACACCGAGAACAATAGCACGTTCCTCTGCGTCAGATCCGCAGATTTCGTTCGCCCAGGACATGGCGAGGGGACCGAAAGCTACGGAAGTGCGCGAAATAAAGTACGCGATGTAGTGTAGGACTACTGGGATATTCCAGATGGCCAGGAGGAGGTAGGAAAAGAAGCCGATCGACTGCAATGTATATGTCAGGCATTGATTCGTAGGGTTCTGACTTAGTAGAGCGTCTTGGTTGACTTACAGCGGATATCCCCATCACCAGAGGTCTATTGCGTAGGTAATCGCTAATAATTGCAAAGCAAATCGTGGTTATGAGTTGTACTGCGCTTTGGAAAGTTGGTATGATGTTCTAGGCAAATTGAGTATCAGCAAGACTGAGAAGAGAGTGATCCGAGGTAGAGATAGCTTACCACCAAACTAACAGGAAACCCCCGATCTTTCAACCAAAGAGCCATAATTCCTAGGCTCCCTGACGGACCCGTGTTAACAAACACAACATAAAGCGCCGTCAAAGCATAAACATGCCACCTCCCAAAAGTCCTTCTCACAATATCTAGAGTCAAACCAGTCCCCTTCCTCTCTGCTCTCCCCACATTTCGCATCCTTTTTCTCGCCCTCTCCGCATCATGGTCTGTCAGGTAAAAGGCACGCGTATTCTCCGGTAAGTCAGGGATGAGGAAGAAACCTGCAAGACAGACCGGTAGGCTGATCAATCCGTCCATGATAAAGAGCCATTGCCAGCCCTCCTTGCCTAAGGTGCCGTTCATGCTTTTGTAGACTGCTGCTTGAAGATAACCTGAGAACATGCCTGCAGCCGCCGACGAGGCATGGAATATGCATGCTCGTTTTCCGAGCTCCGAAGGCTTGTACCATGATCCGATGAGGAAGTGCGCTGCGGGATAATATATCGATTCTACCAGTCCGACAAAGAATCGAATAGTGATGACTTGTTTCGAGCTTGATGCGGATGCAAGCGAGAATGTGAGGACTGTCCATGCTAACTCGCAAGATGGGATCCAGATCGAGGGTCGAACTTTGGTGAGGATGAATTGTGAGGGGAGCTGACCGATGACATATCCGGTTGTCCAGGCCACATCAATCATATTCAGCTCATTGGCCTCCATTTGAAGAGCTTCTTTCATGCCGGAGACGTAGGCATTGGATATGTTTGTTTGGTCCTAAACACAAAGAGAATAAGCAGATGAGTTGAAAATTGGATGAAGATGTTTTGAGAAGAGTACAAGACATTTTTCATGATGGTGTCAAGGCATTCAGAAAAAGACGATGACTTAGGCTTCCCTAAAGGATTCGCTAATACATACCAAGTTCTTAATGAAGTAGCCGAGCGAAAGGATAGTAAGGAGTGAAAAATCGAGTTTTTGTAAAAACCTGCGCTCTTCTTTCGATCGTGCTGGGTCGTAATCCTGGGATTTGATGAGCCTTCCTTTTATGTTTCTAGCAGAATTCCTTAATGTCGACTTACCCAGATATATGACCACCATGGTGTAATCGTCTCCCCGTCAAGCTGGACCGAGCTACTCGAAGACGATGAATCTGCGATAAACTCTCGAGAGTTTAGGAGGCGGACTTTGTCGTCTGCCATCTCGTCTACAGGAAACAGAAGAATTGAACCCTCTCGTTGATTTCCCATCCAGTCATCGGCCTAGAATTGAATCTTCCCGTTTCTTGTCGTTGCCAGACTTGATCGAAAATGTTTGGCACATACCTCGAGCACCATCTTCACGTCTGGCATGAGGCATCCTACCTCGTAAATTGCGTGCTTCACCAGACTTATCTCGGATACGTGTTGGGCGGAGAAGTCATCAGCTTCCCAAATTGTAACTCACTTTGACAAGCTCTGAGACATGAGTCGCAGCAGCGGGGATAGAGGGGTCCGATGCTTTGTCAGAGACGAGCTTTCTGAGAGCTGCGCATATGTTGTGCTTCTATGACATTTGATGCCATAGATAGAGCATCTATGATCATCGAATGACATAGAGGGTCGCATTTGAACGAGATAAGACAGATCTTGCCTGGTGAAGGCAACGGTTATGTCGTGGTAGGGACCAATAAGCTTCATGATGAAAGTCACACCACAGACGTCCGATGCAGCTGTAACTAAATGATTGGAGGTTATGAACGCGGAAGCCTGTAAAGAGGATCACGCAATTAACCCCACATGTTGTAAATCTTCAAAAAGCGAATGAGCTTCAACGTCAAGCTACCCCTCATTCTCTCAACAATGCGCAATGATTATGACACGCGATGCATTAGCAATCAAACAAAGAGATACGGAGCGGAAACAGAGAATTGGCCCCTGGGAAAATAGATAAATGATCCTCGAAGGCACCTCCTGTATTTGGCCCAATAGATTACCGATAACTCAATTCACGCTTCTGATTTTTGTATCGCATAAAAAAACTCGTAGGGACCTGCTTCAGATATATATTAATTACATATCATGGCACCATCTGCAACTGAGATCGAAGTTCGGCCAATCACTTCGCACATCAAGGACTTCGTCGTCCAAAAGAAAGACACCCTTCCTTTACCAGCAGCAGCTCGTGCTCGTCTCGAGAAAGCCGATATCGATCTTAGCAACGGCTATCCGGAGCGTCCAGGAAAGCCTCTGTACCTGGATGATGCCACTAGTATTCGTAACGTCGAACGGGAGCACATCGATGCTGGCGCGCGAGCCGACAAATCTAAATCAGCTTTGTTGTCAGGAGCCAAAGAAGTCATTCATCTTACAGCACATATCGGAACCGAGATCGTCGGTCTTCAGTTGAAAGATTTGACAGATACTCAGAAAGACGAGCTTGCTCTCCTTATTGCCGAGAGATCGGTCGTGTTTTTCAGAGATCAGGATCTAAGCCCACAAGATCAGAAGAAGTTAGGAGAGTACTTTGGAGAGGTTGAGATTCATGTGATAATGGCTAACCACACTACTGTCGAGGGTGCTGACAGTATTTAGCCACAAGTTCCACACATCCCAGGAGTCCCTGGTGTCAGTGTTCTTTGGTACGTAATTGGGAAGTCCAATTTCCCCTTATTACCAATGTCGCGAGATTCGGGTTGAGACGTTCCTATTCTTTTCCTGAGACACTCCCCGAGACATCTTTGCATGAACATCTGTTAATCCCCATTGCGTATAGGCCTGCACTAATGGCGACGGAGAGGAAAGCTTCCTTCAGACAACCTGGTGGTGCTTCCCGATGGCACACGTGAGCTCAATCTTCGTTGTACACAATAAGTACTAATCGTGGTCAGGGATCTTGTTCATGAGCTCAACCCAGCTGGGATAACTCATCTTCATAACGACACTGTCCCAAAGATTGGGGGCGACACTCTATGGGCAAGTGGATATGCTGCTTACTCAAAGCTAAGCCCTGATTTCCGCAAGATCATCGATGGACGAGAAGCTATTTACACCAGTGCCCACACATATTTGGACCGAAACGACCCGAATGCAGGACCAAAGCACGTGGAGCGTATTCATCCAATTGTCCGAGTCCACCCAGCAACTGGCTGGAAGGCGCTCTGGGTCAATCGCGCCATGACCAAGTCAATCGTTGGGTTGGACAAGGGCGAAAGTGACGCTATCTTGAATTACCTTTTCGAAGTGTATGAGAGCAATGTTGATATTCAGGTCCGCTTCAAGTGGACTCCGAAGACTAGTGCCCTGTGTAAGTTTCCTAATGTCTGAGATCCTGAGAGAGAGACTAACGTTTCGCAAGGGGACAACAGAATTACGATGCATAATGCTTCTTGGGATTATGAAGGACTTGAGCCAAGGCATGGAACGCGGGTGACTTCGTTGGCTGAGAAGCCATACTTTGTCGCAGACGCGCCAACGAGAAGAGAGGCTCTTGGGTTGGAAGACTCATGAAGAAATGGAGAGCCGACCTGACAATTTCTTGAACAGAATCTATCAATGACGGCAAATGAGCGATTTCCAAACATTTAGCACAACAAGAGTTCGTAGAATTGTGACATGCTGTTGCGACCAAAAAGACAAAGAAAGAAAATCTTTAGGAGCCAACCAATGTCACAAAGAAGACGAACAAGCACCACATTGATTGCAAAAAAGGACTCTAAAGAGAATCGCAAGGCGCCAGGATCGATGAACAAGCCCCCGGAATCACTCACGTGAAAGGAAGGCCGAAATCTGACACGCCAAGGGGTCGTGACACTTATCAGGCTTTATTTAGTCGAGAAAGAACCTGATTTCACGAGATTGGATCGTACTTCTGAGCCGCCAGGATCATGTGAGATTTTTTCAAATCGGCCGGCCACTTTTTCCTGGCATGCGCATCGCGAGCGGCGATGGGATGCTTCCTTGCAGGGCGCAAAACAGACGTGGATGCAGCGAAGTGAGAGGAGCTTGAGACTGACTATTCCCAGTTCTCGGACATCAGCCAGGCCCAGGATGTAGATGTGTTCAAAGATTGGTAATGGATGTAAATCGTATACTAGACAGAGCAGGCCAGATCAGATAAAGATGCTAAGGTTTAGCGCGCCGTCACATGACTAATCTAAAATCAGGCTAACCCAAGTCGTCTTCAATCTCCTTCAATACTCCTTTCTGTCTTCCTCGCTGCTGCTCGTGTCAACACCAAAATGAAAGTCCCCGAAGAGGGCGTATTCGCGTGGACATAGCCGTTTATAACTTTTCGGCATGATGTTGCAGCCGCTTTCAGGGGCGAGGCAGATTCATCTCCCGTAGACCTGCAGCTCATCCTCCGAAGCTACGACTCATTATCTATATACTTCAGTTCCGCACCTACCAAAACCCAGAGGACACTGAATCGAATGGTGTGGCAAGTCTCAATTTTACTATGTATCTTCAAATGGCGACATGCAGAATGGCAAAACCTCATTGCCTTGCACGATCTCGTCGCTGAACACGAATTCAGGCGATCTCGTCGTTGACTTGAAAGCTGAGTTGCAAACGCTTTACACTAGCTGCATACATCTGTTGAACATCTACTCCACTACATGGGTGCGATCAGCATTTTTCAGCACTTGCGCATATTCTCCTGTGTAGCCAGTCTTGATCATCCATTCCTTCATAGACTTGACTCTTGTTGGCAAGATCTCATCCAGCAGATCATAATCCCTTGTAGACAAGTTATCTTTCCAAGCATTCCAGAAACCGCTGAAATTTTCTCGGACAGTCATCAAGGTGGTGCCGTTAGCATTTACAGCTGACTTCCCGATGACAACCTCAGGGTCGGGGAAAATTCCAAGCGAGAAGTACTTATCCAACGTCACATCAACATAGGCAGCCTTCTTGCCCGTCACTTCTGTGAAATCCTCCGCCAGCTGATCCCATGGGATATCCTCTGTCGCGACATACAGATCCAAACCAGTACTTTTCTCCGGTGTAGAAAGCATCCATCTAGCATACGCGCCATAATCCTCCAGATAGATCAACGGGAGATCTCCTTTCCCAAGCGGCGCAACGAAAGCCAACGTACCCGCCTCCTTAGCAATACCTAGTCTTGGTCTTAGCAGATCGTTCAAGCCCTCAACATACAAACATGAAGTGAGGATAGACCACTTCATTGGTTCCGTAGGCTGGCTAGCCAAAAAGTCAGATACTCTTCCCTTGCCATCCAAGTGGCCACATTTATACTTCGGGTCGAAGTTGCCCAGCTTGGAGGAACAGATGAGTCCCGCCCAAATAAAATGCTTTACGCCAGCTTCTCGCGCAAGTTCGTACATACGGATGCCCCAGTAGGTCTCGCCTTTCTCGCCGATAGCAAAGCCGTTCGTGTTGATGAAGGCATATGATACACCTGCGAATACTTTGCGTAGGGTGGGTTCATCGTAGCTGTCGCCAGCGATCACAGCCACCCCTGGAATGGCAGAAAGCTCGAGAGCTTCAGGAGAGGTGGTTGAACGTGCCAGCACTCGAACGGTGTATTTGCCGTCGGATGCAAAAGCTGTGAGCGTTAATGTCTGTTTTCAAGGAAGTCAAAGCAGGGTAGCTGATACCTTTCACAACGGGTCGACCCTGAGCGCCTATTCCGCCAATCACTAGCACGAGGTTGTTTGTTGATGACATTTTTATGGGTTCTTCAATGCTCAACAGGTATGTTGAAAGATTCGTCAAAGGCTCTTCTGTTGACAAGGCTTGCTACTGAAAATCAGGATCGAAAACTGATCGGACTGTTCTTATAGACCATCTCCACCCACTCACAACCGTCCTTTCCGCTCTGATGTAGAAAAGATTCGTAAGATCAGTAATCATATTGTGCATTCTGCAGCTCAACTTGGTGAAGCAATTCGGTACAACGGACATCCAGCTTCGAACATCTCATCTGACTCCCTTCTAAGCTCAACAAACTGCTCAACAGCAAATCTGTGCTGCGTCGATTTCTTAGAAACCCATGTAAGAAGGGCTGGATTACTCTACATCTCCGACAAAATTGTCCAATCGCTCATAAAATCTTGCGTGATCCGCACTTTTTGTTTGTATGTCTGTGTCTCGGCTCTTGGTTGGGGACGATTACTTTTCATTTCGTGTAACGATGCGGTGTCTTTCGCGGCAAAGTGCATGAAAGGATTACCGCCGAGTCTGGTCTCTGAATCCCCCTAAAATTGTAAAATATGGCTTAGTGGCTAATATATGCTTTCCTTCAACATCTAGACTTCTCGATAAGTGAGATATGGTGTAGGATCTGGCATATGTAATATGTCAATGTCGCCCTGAAAGGATTGAAAAGTCTCCAAGCAGGGTAAGTTCATGTGCGACCATCTCCAGCATCTCGGACAAACCTTTGATTACCAGATCTGTGCCTCGGCGATCATTGATACTGCGACGATGGCCAAATCCTTTCATTTCTTTTTGAGCAAGATGCTAAAGATTCATTAGTGCACGATGACCTCAACGCTTCAAGTGTCAGGCGAGCATTTGAATACTCAATTGGCTATCAAAAGGCAATATTTACACCAGAAGTTCAAAAAATTATACACTGTTCATATCTTCATAACATCGTCTCAACCCAGCCCCATGCCACCCCAACTCCTAGTACCTTCCTGTCTTACAATCAAGATTGGTATAACCGGGGAAGTTCTTGAACTGGTCTTGGTCAATCTTCTGTAGTTGCGGGCAAGAGAGACCCGAGAGGGATGAAGATGTCTGGCTGGTCAGTTTGGACATGGCGTTGGTAAGACCGTTGAAGACGTTGCTGCATTGGATGATATCGGGAGATGCCTGGACGGCAAATTGCATGGCGAAGCAAGCCAAGTTGTTGCCTTCGGTTAAGGTCTTGCTATTGTAGACTCCGCCAGTGAGATCTTCGGCGTTAACACCTGTGAAGGTGTTTATCTTTCCAGTGTTACCCCCAACGTTGAGGAATTTAGGGTATTTGGCAGCTGCAATGACTGTGTCGGCGTTTAGGTATGGGATACTGTATTCATCGCCAATAGCTCGCTTGTACCAGTTATCAGGGATCTTCTCATGGCCGGGTGTCTTTGTGAGGGTTCCGTCTGCGTTCTTGGTAACGCCGAAGAAGGAATTCAAGACATCGCCGTTAAGTCTGCCAGCTGGGTACTCGGCAGACTTGTTGCTCATGAAACGGTAGATGAAAGTGTAGGCTGCAGGCTGGACGAGTATACCAGTGAATGGTCCGTTGAAAAAGTAAGGATTGTTTTGGATCGAGTTGTCAAATCGCTTCGAGCGGAAGTCTGTCAAGACTGTCAGATCGTAGTTGTCGCCGTTTGCTTGTCCCGCATCGTACAGCTGCTGGTACTGATCCATTTGAAGTGTGAAGTCATTGCCCTTTAGGTATAGATCTCCTCGACCTGGAGATGCATCAGATTCGTACTTGTTATGCGATCCTGATAGTCCTTGAGGAATGCCAAGGAGACCTCCAATAGCGATACCAGAGTTGGCTTTTGATGGACCACCAATAGACCAAGTCAGGCCATCGCCATCGATGGCCCCTCCAAGGACAGTCAAGAAACCCGAAAGATCTGCTGCCATGCCGAAAACTGCCCTCACAATTAGCTTGGTTTCATGGCTTGAGCGGAGTTCATACCATCATAAGTTCCTCTGATAAAGTCGAGGTGAGTTCCCACTCCATTGTGTGGGAGGTATCCATGATTCGCTGGATGATTATCAGCAGTCTCTAGACTTTCATCGATATCGTTGGACACTCACCCATGGCGTTAAGGCCGGGACATGGCCCTCTTTGATCACCGGCAGCAAAGTCCGGGGCAAGAAAAACGTGTTTGCCAGTGTTAGAGACATGTTGAAGCTTCTCATTGAATATGGGCGTCAGATCTGGTGCTCCTTGTCTGCCCTCAATATGCCGATCTGCTTTGGCTCTGGTTGCTGCTTGAAGAACGCCTGGGAAAGCAGCGACTTCGGAAGCCAAGATGCCGAGAAGGGTTGCTCCGATGTATGAAAGATGACCTTGCTTCATTTTGAAAATTGTATGTATTCAATTTGTAGATTTGTATTGATTAGCTGTTTGTAAGCAAACAGCAACCAAGATGATTTGGGGTGCAGTATGTCTCTTTATATCTCCCATCCATTTGAGCCACCCCCAGTGGAATATATCATCCATAACCTGCTTTGGCGCCCGCAGCTTCTATGAGTAAGTCGCACACAAATGATTTTGTATTTCCTGGGGATGACAGCTGTGGTTCCCGCGGTCCGTTGATCTACGCGTCTTGTCTGGAAGTCAAGTGGTCAGCCATTCATGATTCAAGCAATGTCAGCCACTCACGACGAACTTCCAATTTCTTTACTAGATGTCGATCATCTTGATCAGGGGCTCAGATTGTTCCCGTAAGAGGAGTGACCGAGGCAATCATCTGGGGTTTAAGTGGGGTTAGTTTGGCTCCTCGACGACGGCGCAACACTATACCTGATTCTAGTCATGCTCAAACCCCGCACTAACATCGCAAGACCGACGAGATCAGTTTTCATTTGCTATGGACGCCTTCAAGGCTTACTTAGAACATCACCGGTCTCTCTGGATCCAATTTCCCCACATTGCGCTGCCATTGTCTCAAAGACAACCTTTGGATCAATGTCGATCATGCCCTTCCAGTGCTCAAAGACCCTCCCTCAGGGCTGAGGGTTAAGACAGTCAAGACCGCTACTTACAGTCCCGATGAAAGCTAAATTCCGGTACTCGTCCTAGCGTTAGATAAGCGATGAGTCGAGTTGAGGACGTCTTCTTCCTAATATCAGCCTCTTCTGCTAGAGTTCGGTGGTTTTTTACTCGTAGCATTTCCTACTGCACTACCGTCCCGTCTCGCATCGAAACGCACCTCGGACTTGCACCCGTAGCCGGATGAGACTATTGGAAGTCCAAGATCTCTGGAGCGATTGTGGAGTGCCGATGATAATGAGCGCTCGAGAATCCGGCTCGAAACCAAAGGCGTGGTCGACAGGTCGCGTATTGACCGAAGAACAACGAAGGAGGAAGAGGGAAGTCAACAGATTATCTCAAAGGAGGAGGAAGATCAAAAATACCCAGCGAGTGGAACATCTGGAAAATCAATTGACACATCTACTCGAGACTTCAGTGTT
The DNA here is from genome assembly GCA_900074885.1 of Rhynchosporium graminicola. NCBI lineage: Eukaryota > Fungi > Ascomycota > Leotiomycetes > Helotiales > Ploettnerulaceae > Rhynchosporium > Rhynchosporium graminicola. Next base: position 283,081 of record FJUW01000045.1, read on the forward strand.
TCCTTCACCTGCGAGTACGGCGGCAGAATATCCATGCGAAGAACCAATTGAAGATGTCGAGCCTGTTCAACGAGCGCTCCTGCCGGATTCATCGTCCTATGGAACCGAACTCTTATCAGCAAGTTCCCAGGCACCACACAGCTTCCAACCATCGATTCCAATTTCATGTATGCAATTCATTGCGCCGTACTACCAAATGAAGATGCATGAAAGTTACATCGCTTCGTGTCTTCGTTTGACGCTGCCTCATGCTCCTCCAGTCGCAGCGGCATTCTCCAAATCCCGATCCTCGATTCGCTCGGAAATCATCACTACTTTCTGTCAACAATTGAATGTATCAATTGCAACTCTTCCAAACACGATCATATGTTCAAACGATGCTCAAAATCAGAACTTACTACTACGGGCAGTTCTTTTTGGGTGGAATGTTACCGAAACTCTTTCTCGGGTCTGTCCCCTATGGACGATCATGCAACATGTGGATGCAAGTTTATTCATAGAGACACCGGTGATAGAGAGACTTGTTTTGTTGCGTCATATTCATTTGATGATGTTGGTAGGTTGAGTTTGTGGACCTGAATGCATAAAATCACAGGGTGACTGATACGAGACTTTACGAAACAGTATAAAACTGGTGCTCTTGGAACGAGGCAGCTTCCTATCTGGTATCGATACAGGTATGATTACCAACGGAATTACTACTCAGTGACTCGCTGACAACAAGCAGGCCAGCACAAATTCTATATGATCATCATCCTTCGATCGATTATCTAGGGTGGTAAGTCGTTCGGATGCCTCTCCTCAACTTTCCACTCAAGTTTCACTAGGCCAGGTCTTCGCGAACGTCTTGTGCTATCAGGGTCTTTACGAATGACAGACCACTTCTGGGCAATTTTCGGGTCCTCATTTCGATTCGAATGGCCGCACACGATCACAGCCTGCTACGAAACAGATGCCGCGACAGGAATGATGCGCTACAGTCCCTTGTTCGATGCCGATTCCCTCAACATCAACCTATGCAGAATGACAGCCCATTTCTTCGAATCCTTCCCAGAGATGGCGGATGATATCCAGACCGCTACATCGGAGCCATTACAGATTTTCGGACTTGATGAACACAAGGCGATAGAGACCCTTGGTCTCAATCTTGATCGAGACTCTGTTGTTGAAGAATCTCACATGTTACCGCCAGATTTTACAACATTCGACACAGATGCAATGAATTCTTTCATAGTGGCTCCTAGTTGAAAGCTGGATTGACATGGCGAGGGATTCGACACAATAAACAACATGGACAAACCAGTGGACAAACAAAGTACGCTCTGAAAAGCCTTCGACTGGGTAAAAGGCTCAAGAAACGAACTCGAAAGACAATCCCTACCGACAGACTATCACCAGAAAGCCCTCTGAGCCTCGGAGTCGGTTCTAATCTTGTCGATTAAATGGAGAAATCTGCACATCTCCCCTACCTGCTCGCTCAATATTTGCGTCCCAGTAGAGAGCCCAGACTCTCGTGAAATATTTATAAATGACAGGAAATTTTCGATTGCGATGATCACAGGTATCATGCTGAACAGTAAGTCCACGAAGCTGTCTTTCCGAACACGTTCAGGTGCAAAGGTCTAACTCTGTCACAGCTCTTGCGAGCAACACTTCACGAGGGAGAGATAAGGAGAATGTCGGGTATGTGGAGGAATTACCGAAGCTTAAATTTACATATAGTACCTTCTTGATCTGATTTTCGAGGCGGCTATAGGGAATTGTGTTCTTGATATGGGACTGTGGAACTCGGAGTTCCAAAAATTGTATGACCGTGACTGCGGCGAGGGTTGTCCTGTTGGGACGATGGTGTTGGACACAAAGCCGGCTAGTAAGGAATCTAACTACCCAACAGCTCTCACCGTACGCTTTGAGGCATTTTAATCTCGTTGATATATGATACCGTAATTTCGAGTTTCGCATCACTGCTTACGCTAAAAGTGTGATGGCCATAATGGAAATGCAGAGGCTTAATATGTTTCCTGTTACTCACTGTGAGTCTAGATTCTAGACAAAATCATGCTTCTTCATAGAGTACTCTGTAGGATCGTTCATCTCCTGCTTCAGCACATTAGCAGTCACCCCAGACTATGGACACGCTTCTTGAAATAAAGTTAACACTAGCTTAGATAAAGGATGATTGTCTGTTGGCTGAGGCGATGACTAGTTCAATATTAGTCTTAGCTGCGCGTGCTATTTTAGATCAACACTTGGAGCCATTTGTGGATTCCAAATACCTTACGAGCAGCCTCGCTTAGCATTTGACCTCGCTTCCCTCTAAATCCGACTCAGCTCTCGCTCTGGCCTGGATCTCCTTTAACTTTTAAATTCCAATCCATATTTGAAATCAACGCCATTTAAATTCCCGCTAAGATCGCCTTTTATCAAATCCCCGACCCCGAGACCTTGTGCGCGGGGTTGTGGGGAATTCGCACCTTAATGGGGCTCTTGGCAAGGCACATCCGTAGCTTTTTTAGAATCTACCAGCAAGTATGGTGAGTATGAGATGATTTACGATTAACGAGTGATAAGATTGTTAGGGTTTATGTTTACATGTCCTCGTATTTCCTCTGGAGTCGCTCTTGATACCATTCTCCACTTTCAGATCCACACGGCACTTTCAATTTAATCACCTCATATTGACACTATCTCCACCATAACACTCGGAGTAGACCTCTCTGCCGTATATGAAGACCTCCACGCTAAAGGCCCAGCTCAAATCACCAAGCCAATCCGAGAAGCAACAGCAGATCACATCGAGCATTTCGTTTACCCACATGCTATCAAAGTAGGCAACTTTCTCTCACCATTCAAGCTCTCAGACGCTTCCGGAAAAGAAGTATCTGTTGCAGAACTTCTACCAAAGGTCCTCTACTCATTATTTTTTACCGAAGAGAATGGTGCCCTTTCTGCAATCTCGCTCTCCAAGCGCTGCAGAAATACCTCCCAGACTTCGTAGCCAAGGGCGTGACACTCGTTGCTATCACTTGCGAAGTCCCTAAACAGGCATTGTCGACGGCTGAGAAGAACAAACTTAAGTTCCCGGTGCTGTCGGACCCCGGGAATAAGTGTGCTGGGGAGCTGGGGTTGCTGTTTGCTATGCCGGAGATTTTGACGCCGGCGATTGAGAGTTTAGGGGTGGATCTCAAGGAGAGAAATGGTGATGATTCGTTTGTTTTGCTAGTTCCTCAGACGCTGTTGGTTGAAAGGATGGGAGTTGTCAGGATGGAGCCGGATTATTATTCTAAGAGAGCAGAGCCAGAGACAGTTTTGGAGTGGATTGATAAGTTGTGAAGCGTGAGAGCTTAAAGCTTGAGGATGTCACGAATGAGTATGATAATGGAGAAGCCTTTTGGAAGTGTTGGGTATTACTTGATGCGCGTTTGAGCTGCGGTACAGGAGACTATAAACTGCGATTTAGAATATCCAATACCTATGTAGCTTTTCAGCCATCTGCTTGGACTATATCGTCTCTGGTTGCTTTCTGCTTACGAAATACGAACTGCTTAACGGACTCAGGTATATTCGCAACCACTCAATCACACAGGGCATCACTAACGCTTGACTTGTTATAACCCTGCCTGCTATCTAATACGATGCTTACTTGACAGATTTATTTTCCGAGTCACTCATCAAGAGGACAAATGTTCAATATTGGCGTCTTCCAATACCGCCAGGCTCTTTTTTCAAGTCTCTGAAAGCTTCAGTCGTAAAGATGAGCTTTTGATGCTATTATTGAAATATCTCGCTAGGAGGCAAAACAAAAGCTCGGTTACAAAGAATGCCAAAGAAGAGTGAATTGCGAAAATATTATCTTGATCATCAGATAAGACATTAAAGATGTAGAAATATCTGCAGATGATACAAACATCAAATCATAGAAAATGATTGTGAGCATTCTGTAGATCGTGTGAGGCTAAATTTATTAACGTTGTATGAAAACTACCCTTTCGCCCACTAAGTAATATCCACTCCACCAATATCAACTTCAACCCCGCCCCATCTCACCCCACTGTACATAAGTAAGCAATTTCCCCGTCAGGAGCCAGCCAAACAATGAGCGGCTCAGGCTCAGGCACCAAGGTCAGCTCATCGCAAGAAGAATACTACGACCTAGGAACCTTCCAGCGGCCCATACATACCAAAAGCAACGATGCGCGGTCTTGGTTCAACCGCGGCCTGACATGGAGCTATGCCTTCAACCACGAAGAGGCAGCCCACTGCTTCGAGCAAGCAATTGCACACGATGCCAACTGCTCCATGGCCTATTGGGGTCTCGCATATTGCCTAGGACCGAATTACAATAAACCTTGGGATACCTTCGACAAAGCAGAGCTCGACAGCATTCTGACGCGGGGTCACAGAGCAGCTGAGCAGGCTCACGCGTTGGCGACAACAGCAGTGGAAAAGGCATTAGCTCAGGCACTCAGATTCCGATACCCACAGAGACAGGCAGAGGATGCGAAAGCATGCACGCCATGGAATAAGGAGTATGCGGATGCCATGAGAGGTGTATACGAGAATTTCCCCTCGGATTTGGACGTAGCAGCTCTCTTCGCAGACGCGCTCGTGAATATAACGCCCTGGGCATTATGGGACATACGAACCGGACTACCAGCAGAAGGGGCGCAGACTCTAGAAGCCAAGGCAGTTCTTGACCGGGCTTTGGTGCTGGAAGGGGGTAATGAGCACCCGGGATTACTTCATCTCTACATTCACCTGATGGAAATGTCCACCACACCCGAGATTGCCATGCCTGCCGCAGACCACCTTCGAGGCCTCATTCCAGATGCCGGGCATCTCAATCATATGCCGACACATCTCGATATCCTGTGTGGCGACTATCGGCGAGCAATTGCCTCGAATACCGAAGCTATACGCGCTGACGAGAGATTCTTGGCCCGAGCTGGTGCACTTAACTTCTACTCGTTGTATAGGTCACATAATTATCATTTCCGCATCTATGCGGCGATGTTTGCGGGTCAGTCCAAGGTCGCGATTGAGACGATTGCGCAGTTGGAAGCTTCTCTTCCAGAAGAGCTGCTGAAGATCGAATCGCCTCCGATGGCAGATTGGCTGGAAGGTTTTATATCTATGCGAGTGCATGCTTCGATACGATTTGGTCGCTGGCAGGATATTCTGTCCATGAATCTTCCCCAAGATGCGAAACTTTACTGTGTTACAACTGCAATGATTCATTATGCTAAAGGTGTTGCTTTTGCTGCTACTGGAAGGCTTAGAGAAGCTGAGGAAACGAAGAGTCGCTTCGTGGACGCCCTCAAGCAAGTCGCACCAACTCGTATGCTATTCAACAACACATGCGTAGAAATCCTCGCTATTGCCAAAGAAATGCTCGACGGAGAACTCGAGTACCGCCGCGGCAATATTGACTTAGCTTTCAAGCACTTATTGAAAGCAATCGCCCTCGATGACGACCTGCCATATGATGAGCCATGGGGATGGATGCAACCAACTCGACACGCATACGGAGCACTTCTGCTTGAACAAGGCCATGTTGAGAAGGCTTTACGAGCTTATAGTGCTGATCTTGGATTCGATGATACTCTGCCTCGAGCTTTGCAGCATCCGAATAACGTATGGGCTTTGCATGGTTATCATGAGTGCTGTGTCAAGTTGGGGAAAACAGATGAGGCACGCATAATACGGAAACATTTGAGAATGGCTACGGCGATTGCGGATGTACCTGTCAAGTCGTCGTGCTTTTGTCGGCTGTCAGTCGACGACAAAGATACGGTATGAGACATGCGGAATCTGCGAATCTGCGAACAGAGCCAATTTCATGTTTTTTCAACACAGCCGGATCATCAGTAGCTGGATTCAATTGTTGCTGAAGCAGAGTGCGAGTGCATTTCTGTGGCAGGATGCAATAGCTGGCATCGAGCCGTGCCAAGATTGTGGTGAGACATTGAAGAACTCGATGCTCGTGGCATGCTTTGGATTTGGCTGTCAGTCATCAGTTGATGGATAACTTTACAAACAGTAGGTCGATTATGCGAAATTAATCAAGTCCGTTTCCACTTAGCTGTAGATACATCTTGAATGTCACTCAAATGTCGCATCATTGCATCCAGAAGTATGTAGTTTTAATGTGCCAATTATGCATTATTCTTTAAAAAGTTACATCACTTCTTATCAAACTGATGTTTCCCCTCCTCCTTCCTCGTCTTCTCCAACCAAAAGTACCTTGCCATCTGCTTATAGATCAGCGTCCCGGCCCCATGGAAATCAATTGAATGATCGCTATCCGTAAACCACTGCACATGGAATTTCTTCGGGCTAACCTTGCCCACGGTCAACGTATCTACCAACACAGCCGAATTTTGGAAATGTACATTATCGTCTCCCGTTCCATGCTGAATGAGGAATCCTCCTCGCACGTTCTGAAAACCGGCGGTTTTGCGGATGGCCGTGGTGTTGTACCCCTCTTCGTTGTCGGAGAGGCGCTTCATGAAGCGTTCTGTGTAAAAGCTATCGTAGAAACGCCAGTCCGAGACCGGAGCGGTCAGGATGGCGAAGGAGAACGCGTCGCTGTCGAGTTCGAGGACTTTGCCGGCAAGATAGCCGCCGTATGACCAGCCGAAGATGGTGATCTTCGAGGCGTCGACGTAACTCCTCTTGCCGTACTCTTTGGCAGCGTGTACCTGATCTATGGCTTCGAGCGTGCCAAGTCTTCCAGCTACGACTTCTCTGAATGCACGACCCTTGAAACCAGTACCGCGGTTGTCCACTACGAGCACGATGTACTCTAACTCGGGATCACTAGCTAGGTAGGCACGGAAGTCAACTTGTCTGAACGTCTTTGTCGTTCTCTGGTTCCCTGGACCTCCGTATGGGTCGAAGATGACGGGGTACTTCTTCGCTGGGTCGAAATTAGGCGGCAGGCGCTCCATCACGTTGTAGATATAACCGTCAGCGCCCTCCATCTCGAACCAGGTTGTTTTGGGTAAGGTGTAATTTGCGAGTTTGGCTTCAAGCACAGAATTGTCGTTTATCGTCTTGATCTTTTCAAGGTGTGATTGTGTGGAGTACAGTTCCTGATATGGGAGATCTGGGCCGTTGTACGAAAGGATGTAATACCCGCCGTTGGCGGAGAAACTTGCTGTCCATACTCCGGGCTTGCTGGTATCGACTAGAGCCTTCTTGCCCTGTCCGTCAAGACCGATGGAGTAGAGATGTCTCTCCATGGAATTCTGCTCGGTCGAAGTGTAGTACAAAGTCTTATTCGCGGCGTCGATGTAAAGAATACTGTCGACCTCCCATTCACCCTGTGTGATTGCCACTGGTGTGGATCCGTTTACTGGGTATAGGTAGATGTGCTGCCAGCCTGACTCATCAGACAAATCGACATAGGTCTGCGTACCTGGGATATAGGAGATCGCGAGATTGTTATCGATCCAGCCAGGAGAGGTTTTACGCTCTCGAACGACGGAAGACGATTTTGTGGCTGTATCAACGAGGATAAGCTTCTCTTGGTCTTGGACTCTGTTGAAGGAGCGGAAGATCACGTGTGAAGAGTCATCTGTGACCCACGCTACTTCTCCAATGATTAAGTCTTCTGGTGCGAAAGAGTCAAATTTGATGGTGGTTGGACCAGCGGATAGGTTTTCGAGACCCAGGAGATTGAATTTGACGGTTGGGTTTGTCTCGCCTACTTTTGGGTAACGGAGCTGCAGATAGTGTGGGTAGACACCAGCAGTTGACCCGTTCATGTAGTATGGAATTTGGTATGTTGGGACCTGTTTGGGTCAGGGGGATTATTTTTTCGTGCTTGAGATGACTCACACCCGTCTCATCAGTGCTCAAGTAAGCAAGCTGCTTTCCATCGGGAGAGAACCATAAGAGAGAAGTATCTCCGTAGATCTCTTCCTCATAACCCCAATCTGGGATAGCGTTGAAGACATCTGGACCTCCATCCTTGGTGATTTGAGTAGATGTGCCATTCTCCCAGATGAAAAGATTGTTCCCTCTAGCATACGCAATGGTATTTCCTACTGGTGACCAACCGGCGAACTGAATGTCTTTCGAAGGTCAGCTAGATTTCCGAGAACACGAAATTCGATCACATACCTCCAGCTTGATCAGCAGCAAGCGGGACGGTAGTCTTATCCTTGATATTGTAGATGAAGTAATCTGCGTAGAACGAGTGTCTGTACAACTTGGTGTAGTTCGCGATGAACAGAACATGTTCTCTGTAAATCTCGTCAGACTCCTGAAAATCATGGTAGCTTGTATCACAAGACTTACCCGCCCGGCTGAATAGAATAATCGTGGTATTCCTGAGCAGCTGCTCCGATCTCACTAGCAGTGACGAACTTCGAACTGTTTCCAGTCACGATGTTCGCAAGGGTAAGATCACCATTTGAGCCAGCTTCGACATAAGTACCATCTGCACCTTGGGAAGTCCACCGGAGAGAAGTGCGGTTGACTCGAAATTTTCCACTGAAGGCATCTTCGAAGGACACGACTTTCTTGTCGGCGGGACTTCGACGAGCTTGCGGTGGGAGGGCGTCGACAGTAGCAGCTATCAGCAGACACACTGCAGTACTAAGAGTCTAGAGGGAACGAATGATTAACAGACTGGTCATTTTATGTCGAAAAAGCTATCGGTGAAGTCGGTACATACATTGAAAGACCGCATCTTAACAAGGAAAGATACCAATACGGTATCGCCGTGAAAAGAGTCACAGAACGATAGCAGGAGAGGAGAAATAGGATCTATATACGCACTTACATGCAAGGTAAGTGCCTAAGAGAACCGACTAATCTACACTTACACTAACAGCCACGGTTGGCGCTGGTGGGAGAGTGCGATTTATAGCTCTGACGATCGATGCTTGCGCGTCTCATGCCATGTTCCCATGAATTACCTATTAAAGCACGGCATCAAGGCGGCTCATCACAATTCATATCATGAGGTTACTCTGCCATACAAATTGCGTGCTGGGCTACATGTCTTATCAAAGATCATGTCCTTACCTTCCCGATTGATGACATTCGGTGAAGTTGCCAAGTGAGGGGAGTCTTGGTTGCGGGGCACAACAGGATGCTGTGCTATGTTGGCGTTACGATACTTCGATGCACTCGCGGCAGATCGAACGACCAAGGTATGTTGAATACATGTCTAAGTATTTGGGTGGCAGGGTACTTGAATACTTCAATTGTTGTTACATTTAAGATGCTGAGCAATTCCTAATATCAATCTCTAGTTATGCCTCAACGTATTCATGAAACTCAATATCACAATTAACTAACTCGCTTACCGATTCAGGTACCGCAATATACTTCCCCAGTGAGAAGCTTGGCCGTCTTGGCTTTTTCATGGCGTCGATTGCTAGTCTTGGTACAAGCTACGACCTTCTCGAACAGGAAGGAGTTGATGCTAGCAATCTGCAAATTTTGAATCCTGGGGATTTCTCACGAGTGATGAGCAAGTGATATATAGCATGATCTGGCAATGTCCAATCATTCGTGTGCAGCACATTCATGAAGCAGCACCAAACCTCCTTGTTTTTCATGGAAAGGACTTCTAAAGTATTTGACAGAATGAAAACCTCAATCTTGGAATAGAGCTATTTCGCGTCGCGTAGGAAGAAATCTTGACGCTGACCGCTATTAGAAAGTTCATCGAGAGTCTGCTGCGCCGGTCGAAATCCGAAAGAACCATCAGCTTCAATCCGTCAATTTGCGGTAGATCCCTCTCACCGCTCCTGATAAAAGCACGTCCAGTAAGTAAAGAAGGTAATCATCGCGAATGCATGCTCTTTCCTTTAGTTCAGATGGGAATGCACTTTATTGGCTTCGTGGGAGTCATTTCCAGCATTTCCAACAATTAACAGTAATTAATAGTTTGGACAAGAAGGGTCAGCGCATCGGCTATATTTATGTTTGTTGATGAATCCCATCGAAAATCTGCCAGTTTGATAGAGCTTTGCCCTCTATCGTGCTGGATAAGGCTGTAGATACATCGTTCCTCGACATAACGCAGATCAAAAGTCATAAAATGAGGCGAAGACATTAAAAACAGGTCAGTATTATGTCAAAAGGAATCAAGGGTTCCGGGATGATTGACTCATTTAGATCCGAGGGAATTATATATGCAGAAGGTTCTGTTTGTCAATTCCAGCCACCTTTTGCTCCAATGGAGAGCCTTGTTTACCTTCGAACCCCACTTCGCCACCCATAAGCGAAGGCCAGTGCCTTCCCGTCTTCCTTATATACCATGAGCTGACTAAACATTTTGGTATACACTCATTTTTGTGTTGTCGACATCATTTCATTGATAGCTGATTGTCTTTTACAGATTCCGTGCAGCGTGAAACGTGCTCAGCCCGTGGCGATCAGTCCGTCCTGGACGCTCTACCAAACATGACCCAGACAGCCTCAAAGGGAAAGTCCATTTCTTTAATTCGTCAAAATACGTTGATGGCATTTAGATCCCAAAATCAGCCCTGCCATTGGAGATTCGATGGCAATGTGGATTTCTAAATAGCCTTTGCGACGATCGAGCTGCTCTCCACGTTACATCTCGGCCAACCACTATTAGGCGTATTTCTACTTGGTGACTTGTTATGAGTCGGCATCAAGTATCTTGTTTGAAAACCCCTGTTTCTTTTATCGATTCAAGAGGGCAGATTACAGCTGTCCTTCTTCGGGTGATCAAGGAGAAAAGCAGTTTTGTGCGCTATCGGCTGAGTGTATAGAGACAGGGCCTCCGCACAAGTTTTATGACACCGATAGTCGATGGGTCAATCCAGGGGCTTCCCTCGCTATAAGTGTACCGAAATTTGGCCTAAACTTTCAAGTCAAGAATTGGCAAGAAAATCTGGGCTACTAGGCAGTGGTTGCATCGCTTTCATGTCCCAATTACCTATTCACGCTTTCACACTACTAGTGAAACGGTCTTGAGAATTCAACATCATATTTATTCAGTTCTGAGCATTTGTTGATTGTTCGTCTCATTTTCCTAGTGTTCCTTGGGAGGTTACCACGCGAGCGCGCACTCCCATCATTCTCCCATGAAATTCCCATAAATCCATTGATTTCCTTTCCGAGGCTATCAAACTCCCGAAACTCCATAGAATTTTGTAAGACCTGCCAAATGGAACCAAGAACCTCAACTCCCAGACAGACTTAATCGAGCACAGCTCTTGATATTCTTGCGCCATTTCCCCATATCCACCTTGCACCTCATTCTAGTCTCTGCATCCTTTGTGACGAGTTGATAAGCTCTCACCCTATCATAGCACCGCTTCAGACCTCTAGCACAAATCCGTTACTTCGAAACTACCACTCCTGTCTGCTGCTGTGAGATCAATTCCGGCGTACTTGCACCCGGACAGCCGACTCCCTTGACACCTGAAAAGCTTTGAAGCGTTATGATCATCGCAGTAGCCCTAGCCTTATTGGTCTTTATATCCTGAACCTTGGGATCAGTGTTGAACGTGATTGGAATTCCAAGGACATTCCCAGCGGCTATGTTCGCGCTCATTTTGGAAATGAAGTCTCCGCGCGCAGGAGGACAGGTATTTGGAATGGCCACGCCATTCGCACCGACTCCCGTGCCGGATCTGATACTGAAGATTGGGATGAGAGACGGGTCGAGATTCTCAGAGTTTCTGTTGTTGTTTGCAGGCAACTTCTTTTTTGAAGATAGATTGATGCTCGTAGTAGGTGAACCGATTGACGGGTTGTCATTTTTGCCCGTCTGATTGTTGTTTTGGGGAGGATTGATATTCGTAGCTGGTTGAACTGGTCTCCCATGGTGAGGCGAAGCAGTCACACCGATACATAGAAGGTGCATTATGGCCGTGGTTATGGTTATCTGCATCATAAGTGAGTTTTTCTCGGAGGTTGAAAAAGCTCAGATTTTGGGTCTAATCGGGAGTCGCGAATATGGCATAAAAAGCCGAAGCCAAAATATCAGTCAAAAAGAAATGACAAGAAGTGAAATCGAAGCGAAATCCTGACCAGAACGATTGCTGCATAGCAATTTGCTGCTGCAGCGCTCCCGTCTTTAAACGTAGCACATTGAGCCGCTTTCTCATCATCAAATTCATGGCGCCACCCCCTAACATCATGTTCTCTATCCAAAATAGCTTCACAGGAGGAGAAGTACTTGTTTCGATGGAACTTTTATTTGAAACATTGCCTCCTTTCAATGCCTGTGCCGTACAGAAGTTTGCTTCGTCCAAATCTGGCGGCTATGTCGTTCAACACAAATTTGTACGACTTAGCATTGAATAGCCTAAAGATTCCTTTAGCCACCGTTTAATCCGAATTCGAATGGCAATCCAGTCATCCCATGTCCGAACCTTGGGATCAGACTGACTTTATACAATTCGTGTTTCAGTTGTCGCTGCCCCTTACCCCGGACCCCCTTAAGCTAAGCGAATCTTGACGAACGTCAATGGAGGAGTCCCGGCTGTGTGTCCAATGTCTGGTGGTGACCGTTGAAGAGTTTCCGAAATGCGCAAAGATGATCCGATAAGCATGCCCTTATGTCTTTGATATGCTATACTACCTGTCAATGTTTCGCCTTTGGGGAGCAAGTCAGAATGTTGAGCTTCAAGTGATCACCTTTCAAAAAAAAGAAAATAAGAAAAGTCAGAGCTGGCTGAGCTTCTCAGTGGAGTCAGCAACTTGATGCAGGTTTTTGCAGGTCTAAATAGGCTTTATGATCGAGTGTATGATGGAGGAGGATATTGATCGATGTTTCCTCTGTGATGTGCACATCTACCAGAGTTCGTTTGCAGTCATTTTGTTCAGTACCGACTAAGCTTCCAAGGATACGACAGTCTGAGTTTCTTCTGCGTGAACTAAATTATTTAATTAGGGCACACACGAAGTATGTATCAGCTCATGACCGGCAGTCAAGCACACTACAAGTCATGCAAAGCGAGATTGCTTTGGTACCCTGACGGCATGTGCATCTAGATGTGTTTGCGATCATGCCAAGCTCATTTGCTTGCTTGGTCATATTATATAATATGCTTTGGGTATAGAAATCTAGATCTGGAATGAACTTCGGGATGGAGATTACCACCCACCCAGCGATAGAGGGAGTTGTGCTTTGATGCAACATGATGCATTGTCGCCGTTAGTTGGAAATTCCGAATTGTCGAAAGAGACTGCCTCCTCGATGATCGCAGTCAGATGCAATATTGTTTCCTCTCCCTAATAACCCTATCTTTCATCCTTATAGACTTGAAATGTACGCAGCAAGTGTACTTCGCCAGCAGAAGGTGATTATTTGTTTGTGGGATCCACTTAAATACTCGAGTATCAATCGGGTTTTCACACTTACTGCTGACAACATATCATTAGAATGATCCCTCAGCCTATTTGGCGGATGACAAGGGGATTTTCTTCAATTTTACGAGTTCGTATGATGCCGCTTCTGATGTATATTTATTGGACTTCCTGGCTTCTTCCATGAGTTTGGCTTACAGCACCACATGAAACATTTTGAGTATCATTTGGCCAATTTTGGTATTTCATGTTCTAGAAATATTGTGAGTTTAGACCAAAAATACACAATGAGATAGATGCGCTTTTGATCTCGTGAACTGCGAATTTGATACGATGTGCACCGAACAAGCTTTCGAATGAGCCCAAGCGCAATATATAGCCGGGACAACAAAGCAGTATCTAACATTCTTCCGTGCATACTCGATTGACTCTGGAAAGCCTGACTATCGATGTCAGAAAGAAGTGGCCGATGAAGGTAGACTGGACTGCCCGTCATAAAGACTTCAAAGTCACGAACGTACTTCAGAACTTCAACTTGATTATTACAGTAATGTCGCGAAAATCATGCAAGACTTTCATATGAAAAGATATCAAAGTCCTGAAAATGATTTAGTACTTCTATTAAACGAGTAAGGTAATATGAGCTTCGCCAGAATTGGCCGCTTTTTTCTGACAACCATAGCCTGAGGGTTCGTCTTTTGGTGGCGGGTGCCAAGCTTCGCGTTGCATGGATAAATGCATCATGATACGATCTGGTACATGACATCGGACATGAACAAATCCCAATCATATAAGGCATCACTTCACCTCTTGCACGTCTCAGGTGTATCCCATTGTGTATTTTGCATAATTGCATTCAATACACAATGCGATATCACTCCTTTTTCACCTAGTAAAGAATCGTCAATCCTGTCTCTTCCTCCTAGCTTTATTCTAGAGTGTCTGCACGAATTATATCCAAAACACTCAGATGTTGACGTTCCTAAATTTTCGCTAATATGGCATACTACGTCCTTCTCTCTTCCATCTTCTTGCCTGTGGGATTTTCTCAAGACGTCATACTAGCTAATTTCCCTTCCTGTGCAGTACGAAAACCCATTTTCAGACACATGCAGATGCCAGTTACTGATTCATCATAGAACGACTGCTTATCAAAATTCACCAACTTAACCTCTACTGGGAGTTGCGCAAATGCCGATGCGGCATGTATATGTGAGGACAGCACCTTTCAGAATGACTGGGCATGTTGCATCAACACCGGCTGTGGTGAATCTGATGAATCTACTACAATTGGTATAATGAAGTCTCAAGTAAGCACAGTCTCCTTCTTGCTCGGATATCTGTGCTGACTGATGACACATCGAAGTGTCCTGATTCCGAAGATATAGGAAAATGTGATAGCGGAAGGGACCCAGGGACAGGATTTGGCAGAAACCGAGGCGGAAACAGATTTGGTGGAGGAAATCGGTTTGGAGGAAATCGGTTTGGAGGCAATGATAACAGGATTGGGAATGGAAATGAAGGTGGTGAAGGACAGTCTTCGGAAAAAACGCCAATCTCGACTCCAGATCCTGTCACAATCACACAATCTGCTATTCCTGTCACAGCCAATAACCCTGTCACAGTTGTAAGCCCAACTACGGTCGACATCCAAGTTACTACTAGTACACCAGCTGACACGGTGGCGACGGCAATACCATTTTCTACTTTGACTAATGCTGCCCCGGCATCTACAACCTCAATAGCGCCTGTTCCGACGAGTGCTCAAGAGGTCATCGTGCCGCCTCCCGTGCCCATTACTGATATGACTTCAGACTCTGCTCCTATCCTGCCGTCCAGCACATCGGTTCCAGATCAACCTTCAGTTTCCGATACTGAGAATATTCCGACATCAACCACGGAGCCTAAAACTACCTCAGAAACTTTACCACAATTCACAACTCTATCCTCCGAATCGATCTTGCCAATGTCTACAGCGGAGCCACCTTCTTCAGTCTTAGATACAACAGACACAACGTCGTCTAGCTCCTCGAAATCGATGACGGATGGACAGAAAGCTGGAGTGGCAATTGCAGTCCTGGTGACAGTGGTTGTGATAGCGGCTGGAATCTTTTTCTTTGTGAAACGGCGTAGGCGAGTAATCGTTAAAGAGTTCGAGGAGCTAAAAGAGCTACATGAAGCAGATAAGTCCAGGCCCAAATCTACAGCTCTGCCTGTCATATATCCTAGAACAGACACGACGGTTATTGGTGGTGCCGGAGCTTATAGGGACATATTCGAAAAGCCTGATACTGCAAGCTAGCCTTCATGTATGTACCAAAGCCTCAATAATATGTTTATTTGTTGCAGGCATGCGATCAGACGGCCTGATATCTACCCATAACCCGGAGAAAAGGATTTTCCGACAAACTCTTCTTACTTCTATCTCTTGTAATGGTGACAAGTTTCCATACGATGGGAGGAGATGAAGCCATTTGTCAGATCTAGATTTCCGGACTTCTGGAGGAGGATATACAGAATTAAGAGGCCGGCTCAGCCACGCTACAAGAAAATCAAAAGCAGTGATACAAGTAATGATAGCCACTTCCCTTCCTATTTGAGTTGGAACTCGCTTGAAGTTAGGAAAAGCGAATGTCCCCGCGAGAGCGAAGTGTCCCACGTAATTTTGACCCTTAATGACTCAATATAAGGATTAAAATAAAAATTTGATCGATTTCTAGTGTTAGTAATATGGTTTCATTTGACAACACTTTCATATCCTAGTTCTACATGGCCTATGATCTCCAATCCAAGTGCCGATTTTGGAAAGAAAAGCTCCCAGCTTTCGCTTATTTGCTAGTACTCTTGTGATACGACATTCCTCCGGTTATTTAAAGCTAGATACCTCACGTATTGATTTATGAAATGAAACAAGATAACAATATCAATATCTTGAAGCCATAGTACAAAGTTATGTCCTCTGTTAGTTTGAACTAAAAGTACTTTATATACTATAAGTGTACTACTTCGAACATCCGAATTGACGCAGGACACTTCGCTTTCGCGGGCCAATCGCTTCCCATATCGGTTCGCGCCGCTCCGCCCCGTCCCAATCTCCTTCACTACCTACCTACCTATGAATACTATCTCAACACCAGCTTTCTCGAAGATCAAACACATCACCTAAAATGTGTTACGCTGACCTTGTACAGCGTCACCCGACCTGATCAGGTACTCCCGCGAAATATGGACCGGCTCTTCCGCCGGACGCAGCAGCTGATACGGCGAACGACATCTCCTAACGGAATATCAAGCCGAGTGATGTCCTCACAATTTGTCAATCTAGACAACATGATGGACATCGAGGAAGAGACAATGCCAACTAATGGCCTATACTACCCAGTACGCCTTGGGGAAGTATTCAAGTCGCGGTATGAAGTTCTCAGCAAACTAGGGTACGGCGCGAACTCTACCGTATGGTTCTGCCGGGACCTGCAGCAGGTTGGAAACCTCAACCAATCCACGCGACTATCAAATTCTAATTCTGCCATCGTAGCAAAAGTATGCCGCCCTCAAGGTATATCGATTTGGTTCTAGCAGCCCAAGAGAAATCGAGGTGCTCAAGTATCTTGCTGCTAAAAAATCTGAGCATGTTGGCAAAGCATACGTCCGGAGTATGATTGACTCTTTCGTTGCGAAGAGCGCGATAGGAGACCATCACTGCTTAGTACACGAGCCGCTGCTTCTCAATCTCCTCGAATTGCAGGCCATACTGCCCCGGAAGCGTTTAAGTCTGGATCTGTTGAAACGAACGCTCAGGCACTTACTTCTGTCTCTTGACTACCTGCACACTGAGGCTGTGGTCGTTCATTCAGGTCGGAAACTCATTTTACGATCTCTCACGGAAGAGTACTGACCCGATCTAGATATACAAGCCAGAAACATACTACTCGGAACCATTGACCAGTCTGTATATAGTGACATGGATGCCGCTGAGGTGCAAGAGCCCAGTCCACAGAAGATCAACGGCGATTCGATAATTTATCAATCTCGACGCTTTCATCCCAAAGCAGGATTCACTGCCTGGGGTCTGCCTGTTCTCTGTGACCTGGGCGAAGCCAGAATTGGCTCCAAGCATACAGGTATTATCCAGCCAAACAGTTTTCGAGCTCCGGAGGTCGTACTTGGTATGGAGTGGGATTGTAAAGTGGATATATGGAATCTAGGAGTCATGGTATGTACTTGGTAATTACTCTTGTGATATGGTGTGCCGCATGATAACACTACCCGTTCTTCTTTATTGTGCTGACAATGTTTCAGGCTTGGCATCTTTTTGAGGACGACCATCTCTTCGACGGCAGGATTCTAGGCCAGCATTCAGACGCCCAACTCCTGGCTGAGATGACATCAGTCCTCGGTCCGCCCCCAAGTTCATTCTTAGAACAGAGCGAAGCGGCCTTGAAGTACTGGGGCTCTGAAGGTATGTGGATCGAGGTCTACGCCTGTTGAATTTTCTGTTCATTAATCCCTGGGTATCTGTAGGAAACTGGAAGGGGGTACAGGGCACGGAAATCAAGTCAGTGCCATTGGAAGACTGTGAGGAGTACCTGGAAGGTAAGGAGTATGATATGTTTGTGGGGTTCTTCAAAAGAATGTTTGTTTGGAACCCGAAGGAGAGAGCGACGGCTAGGGAATTGTTGCAGGATGAATTTTTGATTGTATCATAGCGACGTTAAAGATAATGGCTGATTGAGTCAAAATCCGGAAAGCCTCTGGTATAGGTGAGTGGCATACAGCCACTGACATAATAAAGTACGAGCGGTTCCCTCCACCATCAGAAACTCACTAATAAGAAAAGCAAAGGCAAGATGGAATAGCGCAAGCATACCAGGTCACTACATACAAGATCGCACGCAGATTTTCAAAAGAGCTTCTCTGTGCTTCACTTTAGAATCATTGACCGAGCCAACCACGGTTTCTATTCTATGGATTGGACGTCACAGCTCCTTCCTCGGGCGGTGAGGCATACGATCCCTAGATGATAGTTCTTATCTAAAAGAGGGGACTTATCACGAAGGAACCTACAAACCTGACGGAAGAGGAAGGTACCTATTTAGCGACTGTTGAGATCCAGCATTACAATTTCGGCGAGGCGCTCGTCCTCGAATCCCACTCTTCCGCTAGCCGTAGATGTATTTAAAAGAAAGGGATTCCAGATCCCCGTTCTCAGGTCAACACCTAAACGACTGTTGCAAAGCATCAAGTAGATCCTGCATTGAATTATATGATACAATGCCCTCAATCAGTCGGTTGCAAGAAAGCATGATTTCTAAGTGGAAGAAGACTGATCTTATACGGTGAGTTATACACTGCAGTCCGTGTCCTGCTCATATATAATCGATTCGGTCCTATCGAAGAGAGGCAGAGTGCTCAACACTAGAAGGCTCTGCTGCCAGGCGCGGCTTCACTCGCTCTCCGCATGCGCTATCTTGCTGAGTTTTGGACCGAGACGTCGGATTACTTGTCAATCCAAGTTTCACAGATTCCTGAGCTACGGCTGCAACATTGGTCTGCCACCAAATGGGGATACATCGTACGGTTTTAACGAGTAAGGAAAAGTCTACGGGATGAAACGACTGCAAATACGTGAATAGAAGAGCCTGCGTCTCATAAGAACTTCCACAACGGCGGCGAAGCTTCTCAATGGCACTAGGATAGGGTGAAGATTCTCGTTATCAGAAATACACACAATATGCCAAATCTCACGAGGTCTCCCACGCTCTGGTGGGAGTTGGGTGTCGTATATCTAGTATCTAATGATTGTCTCCCATCATCCTTTCCCATTGTACTGCAGCGTTGTTACAATGCCAAGAGCCCAGCCAACCCAACACCGGCACCGACCCAATGTCCACGACCTTGCTTTTGATGACCCGAGTTCGGAGTCGCAGTAGCAGAGTTCGAGGTCGTAGTGACACCGGCTGGTAATGTAGCAGTCGGATTGCTGGATTTGGATGCTGAGTCCGCCAGCGTGGTGAAGACGGTCGCATCTCCAGATTTTGTGCTGCTAGCTGCGTCCGAGGATCGTACGGTCGTGCGGGATGCTCCAACGCCTGTCGATGAAAGTGGAGTTGGGAAGGGTCCGTTGAAAAGGTTTCCCGCCTGTCCATCTGGCAAAAGGTAGTCTCCTGTCCGGAAGTTGCCTTTAGTGCCGTCTTCGACGTGGAAGTCGTCGGTTCTATATTAGAATCTTTTAGTCTGCGTGCTTTTGCCACCAGTGTTTGAGTCGAAGTATTCCTATCGTTTGCAAGAGGAAACGTGCCAATACGTACGTGGGGTTGTAGCAGGAAATCTCGCCCTCGAGAGATATGCACGCCTCACTGCTTGTACAGTCGAGACCATCACGTTTGGAAAGGGTCATCAGTGATCGCCTCGAAGTAAGGCGACGGTACACAATGTCGCACTGCCATTCGAGCGTTTCCAGGTCGTAGCAGGCGTTTCGATTGGGTACAAATCCCCCCCCTCCTCCTCCTCCTCCTCCACTTCCTCCTCCATTGCTTCCTCCTCCGTTGCTTCCCGTATTGACAGTCACTCGCTCCGCATTTGAAGCGCTGCACGATGCTGCCTAGAATCCGAGTAAGTCCTGTTCATGCAAGATCCACCACGGTGAAATATCTACCTTAGCTACGCAGGCAAAAGCGAGTCCGGAGACGACAAAGGCGAAGGACTTCATGCTGATATTAGCGTCTGAGTAATTCACTCACTCACTCTTCTCGCCCATCTAGCGTCATGGGAGCTTTGCACCGCTTTCTATATATCTCTTCATGGCGACGCTGCCACTAGCAGCTGGCCAGAATGCAGTCTGCCTAATGCGCTGTTAACATACATTGGCATTCTGGGGCTGAAGGCCGCCAAGCAGAACATGCTGGCGATCATTGGGATGGTTTTGTGCCGAAAACAGCAATAAGATCACACAAGCGAGATTCAGGAGCACGTTTGCGGAAGAGATCGAAGGTAACTCTTGCTTGGCCATACTTGGCTAAGCTTGGCTTGCCAGCATAGAGCCAATCATTGGGACAACGGGACGGGACGTTGGTAAGAGGCGTTCACCGTTAAGGTTGCCTGCTACTTACACGCCTCCCGCCTCGTCCACTCGATTCTCGACGAGGAGCACGTGAGACTTGGCGGATTTATAGAAGTCAGAAGCACTGACTGGTCTTTACCCATACTCATCCCATCCACGACGTGAGTGAAGGTTCGGGATATGCGTGGCGGATATCGAAAGCAAAGATCATGGGTGGAAGTAGTCATGATTGTTTCTGGCACGCGTATTGTATATTTTTAGATGGGTATCCGGTGTTCCTAGGTGTTGATGCAGGTCCATGACCTGCTGCGAATCAGAAGAACGTACCCGTGGCTCGGTCTGCATTGATGGATCGGTAAATAGATTCGTGCGAGGAATAAAAGAGTACCTATATCTTATAAGGAAATTCGCTATTGCACGGGAGGATAATATGTTTCTTCCAGAGTCTCAAAGTGCATTAACGATTGACTCCAGATAGCTAACAACGGTCATTTTACACTCATCAGCGCTACCCACAACTGAATCAGACGATGTCCTATGTTGCTTCTGATAGAGCGCTTTAAACCCTAAAAAAGAAAGTTTCTTGGACAGGCATTTCAAGCTTGCATACATGAGGCTACACGGAGCATAATTTGGCTACCTAACTAAGTTCTGTAGACTCGGGGTCCTATTTCGGGGAGGTTTATAGGGTAAGCCATGGTCCACACGAGATCCAAATCGCACTATCCCAAGACGTTAAGAACTCTAATCAATATATGATATGTTTCTCGATCCTCGATCCTCTTTCGTTGCATGATACATAAGATAAGGTTTGCCAGTAGAACTACATTCAACCTCAATATCCCTACCAGCCGAGCTATTATTCATCCTCCCATCCATCCATAGCCAATCTTTGGCCACTCTTGCACCGTAATCCTCACCATTCCCTGTCCAAGATCATTTGTATTCCCGCTTTTCAACGAAATCGTAACAAAAACCTCAAGTAAATGAGCTGCATCTGCTCTAATCATCTGGGTCATCAACCGCGGCGATGCTCGATCGGCTTGTCCTCGTAAGGATTAAAGCAAGTGACGGCTAGTAATGGCGGGTGCTCTATTAATTCGGAAATGACGGATGTGCCATTATGGAGGTGTCCAGCTGGTGAAGGGTCGGAGATGCGAAGGAATGGTGCGTCAGAGGCTTCCAAGTCCGTTGATATGCGTGTGCCAAGTATGCGCGTTATCTTATCGTCACTGATGAAGAATAGGCTTGCTTCCGGAGTGCCGTTCTTAATGTGTGGAATCATTACCGCCATTTCTTGGAATTGGAATTTTCCACCTTGCACCTGTCTCGCCTGGCTCTTGGGTGAGATCATGCTGTGCTTTACGTTAGTAGCTTTCAATCAATAAAGCCGTCAAGGCAGTGTAGTGAATGGTTTGCTTGGATATGCCTCGTTACCACTTTGAGCTGCGTGATACAGACTCTGAGTGCTAATGTTTTCTCCATCTTCCTGATTTCTTCGGAACAAGAGTGCAAAACAGAGGAAAGGCAGATCAAGAGCCTTGGGGATAGTCAATTTCATAGTTCCACCCCTCCTACGCCCCAGTTATCACCACCTTCATTCCTGATCCAATTCTTTAAAGCGCTCGCTCTTACGTCAGCCTTAACTATGCCCCTCCCGTCCAGCAACGGCGAACGTTTGACCGAGGCATAACTATCGACTGCCAGCGTCTTTTCGATACGAGGTATATGCAGAGATACTACCTTAGCAATCTCCAAAGCAAGCCTCCAGCTACGGCGTCTGCAAACCCGACTTGCTCCTTTGAGTGAGAATTGTTTCCTGCCTTGCAAAGAACCTCCAATCAACGTTTCTGCGCTGTTTGGTGTCCATGATGTCGCGATATTGGAGGGAACTATCTTCTCGCTTAGTGCTAGAAGCTGGCGACGACTGAATTCGAAGTCCTTGTCTGTAGTTAATACCCTGAATGGCACAAAGGAATAACCACCATCCCATTGTTTGCCTTTGAGTAAAGAAAGTCGACCTGAGTCTGAGAAAGCTCGAGCACAAGCCACAGGTGAATACTGTGATGAAGGCAGTACGAGTGAATCTAGGTAGACATTTTGGGGTGAGATGAGTAGAGATGTGACAGAACTGAGCAGTGACGTCGATTGCTTGAGAGCAATCTTGTCGGAGCATGATTTGGAAAGACTAGGCGGAGCATCTGGTCGAGATGGTTTACGCCTTACTAAGCCCAGTGCAGAAAAGTAGCCCCTGCCGTGAAGAACTCCGAGCTCCGATAAATTTCGTTCTGTATCGTTAGCGGAAGGCACTGCCCAAGGCGTAGCATCATCTTGAGCAGCCATGGTGAGCTCCATACTCGAGTCACCGCCTACTTCTATCAGCCAAAAGGAAATTCCAATGTTTATCCGGAATCAAGTACATGGAGCTTCGGAGCAGTACATGTGAAGGCTGACGCCTTCCCTCAATGTGAAAGGCTGGAAATCCATCTCTGTTCTCTCTCTTTCTGGCCTGAGACGAACATAATCGGACGACAGGCTCCCGGACAGAGCAAGGGCGTGGCATTCTTCAAGTAAGAATCGATTAAAGGACCGTATAGCAAGGACCTCGGCATGCCAGTCGTGAAGAGTCACTCCTTGAGCTTGAGCAATCTTATTTTGCGGCAGACATTTCATGCCAGTGCTATGATATTATCAGAGAAGAGCCTCCTAACATACAGAAGGACGAAAACATACGCTACTGCTAAGCAGACAAGACCATTCTTCCCTGTGCCGGTCGTCAGCCTTGTGATCTACAGTAGGTAGTTAGTGCCCGGGGTAAAACCTTGTGCTACTATCCCGCTCAAGGGGACCCATTCTTTGACACCGGCACTTCTTAACGATGGCTTCCTCTTGCTGGGCCATTTTTCGAATTCTCCCAAGACGGCATCCGCAATATCATCGCCCGAGACGTCCATCACATGAGCAGACGAGGCGCGTTACCAAGGCGGCGGTTGTTGATTGGCAAGGACCCAAGGTTGAAGACCTTGGACGGGAAGAAAGCTTAACTAGCGAGCGAGCGCTACGCATGCCACTAAAAGCGGCCATCAAATACAGTAAGCGAGTGCAACAGGACGTCATTTGGAAAGGTCCTGCCTCTCACATGCTGCAGCTCGTATGCTGGGCTGGATGCATCTGAATTCCCAACCCAACCAGGGCAATCCTATCCACATCACAACAACACCAACACCACACCACACCACACCACACCATACTGCACCATACTGCACCATACTGCACCATACTGCACCTGCATTCGTCCATCCCGCTTGCCAAACCACCTCATGCCTGCCTGCATTTACTTGTCCTCGACCGGGATAGACCGTATTGAGACATGAAGGCCTATCGCGACTTCCATATTCCAGTCATCGTCCTCAGATTATGAATCCATTAAGTATGTGATCCTTCCTCCCTTCCTCCCTTCCTCCCCAAGTCACGACTCGGCGAGCGAACATGAAACCATGCCCCTTCAGAGCCCCCAGCTGACGGCGTTGTCCAATCTTCTAGTATCCAAGGCTCGAAGGGTTAGTAGACAACTCTTATCTCCCCCTCATTACCCCACCTTGTACCTCGACCTACCTACCAATCGCATGCTGACTTTGCGCAGCCCAAATTCGACCTGGTACTCAAAGTTTGTTTGCACCAAATCATGGACAGTGAACCGGAACTGACACACACAGATTATAGATCTGAATAACGTTCCCTTCGTTAACGGCTCCTCCTATGTAAAATGGCATCTTCCATCCTCGACTTCTGCCGAACATCGCGGAAGAACAGCACCTGCCCCCATAGTAGAGCACAAAGTCAGCTGGGACTATTCGAAAACGATACCCGTCAGGCTTACAATCGACAAAAGCAACAATTTGCAGGAATGTACTGTTGACTTCGAGGTGGTACAGGATTACAACAGTGCTGGGATGAGAGGGGAGAAGATTACTTTAGGATCTGTGTCTTTGAATCTAGCAGAATATGTAGAGGAGAGTGAGATGGATGCAGATGGGGAGGAGGCTGTTGTGAGGAGGTACTTGATGCAGGAGAGTAAGATCAATAGTACCTTGAAGATTGGCATATCGATGAAGCAGGTCGACGGAGAGAGAAACTTCGTGGCTCCTCCTCTGAAGACTGCACCAGTTTTTGGAGGAATCGCTGGAATCATGGCGGGAGAGCAGGCGGAGCAGGATGACGTTGGACGTGAGTATCCCTATTCGAATGTGGATTATATGCTAATGATGGCAGATATGCCGACGATTAGTAAATCGAGAGATCATGGCGAACTACAGGATATGTATCGACGCACGCTAGCTGCTTCATGGGCAGCACATGCAGATGAATTGCCCGCGGATGAATGCTTGGAGGACATTTTCAATGGAGGAGATGGATGGAAGCACCATGACAAAATGTCTACTCCCCGAATCACACACGACGACAGTGGAGAAGAGGGAAACTTACGACATCATTACAGATCCATGTCTGGAAACAGCTCGAAAAGTGTGGCTTCACAGAATACTATCACTGGCAAGAGGAACATGAGAATTGGACATAAGCATTCGACAAGTCGAGAGACTCTGGGCCCGCCTCTCTCTCATTTAGCGGTAGATATTCACGACATTTCTTCGGAGAACTCTTCGGAAAGAGGAAGGCCTGGGTTCAAAAAAGCTCCAGAGCTGGATGAATTCGAAATTAGAGATGATTTGGTTGCTTGGAGACTACCAGGAACGGTATCATGATACCATGTATGAAGTACCTATGTAACCAAGTTAGGTGTGTAACCAGGAGGATTAAGGGCGTTTTATGGATAGAGGTATTCAGGTAGCTTGGGTATTATGCACAAGTATTGTAGTAAAGCTTGGTCTATGTTCATCAATATGAGCACTTTGTGCTTCTAGACTGGGAATGTAATCACAATCACGCGTTTCGTTAAATGCCACTGCCCCCAACGCCATGCAATGCATCCTAGCACAATATACATCCGATTTTCCTCAAATATTACCTGGGTAAGCTCCTCACTCCTCCTCAACCCCCTCCACAACTCTTGCCTTTAATATCCTAACCTCCTCCACCGGCCTATCCTCGGCCCCCGTCCTCACCAATCCCATCCTCTTGACCACCGCCAATCCCCTCGTCACCCTCCCAAAAATTGTATGTTTCCCATCCAACCAGGGCGTCGGCGCCAACGTAATAAAAAACTGGCTCCCATTCGTATTCGGTCCGCTATTCGCCATACTCAAGATCCCGGCACCGGTATGTTTCAATAACGGAGAGATCTCGTCTTCGAATTTCTCGCCGTAGATGGAGGACCCGCCACGACCAGTGCCTGTCGGATCACCGGTTTGAAGCATGAAGGATGGAATTATGCGGTGGAAGAGGAGCGTGTCGTAGTAACCGCGCGAGACAAGGGTCGAGAAGTTGGTGCATGTCTAGGAGGATGTTAATTGATGGTGAGCAGAGCGGGGAGAGGGAGAGGGAAGGTTTTACTTTTGGTGCGTGGTCATTGTAGAGCTCGACGAAGATCGTACCCTGGGTTCAGTTAGTATGATTGGCCTCTTTATAGGAGGCTTGGGCATACCATTGTTGTCTCGAGGGCAATATTTGTTGCCATCTTAACGTAGTAGATGAATGCGCCGGAGGAACTTAAGTGAGGACTTCAGTGATCGAAGACACAACTTTCAGTTTTCCAGTTATTTCAAATGCTATAGTTCCACTACTAGAGGTCCGGTTTGAAAAAAAACTTCGTCCTTTGAAGATGTTGGCTTTTCAAAACTTTTGTGCTGCAGTGTTGATGTATGGACAAGGCTGAAAGCGAGAAAGCTCTCCTGCCTCGTCTGAAACATCCCTGCAAGACATGCGACGAGGCTCTTTGATATCCCACAAGTCTTTTGAAGAGTCGGTACATCCTATCTTCCACTTCCTTTCTCTCATTAAAACCCGTGTACGAAACGCGCGGATTACATTTTCTCTTTTCGAAAGAGGAGTTTGATCTATCAAGAACTCAATACTGCATTCGCGATCTGGCCTCTTCTCACCAACCTCACCTTTCCAACCAAGCTGGAGCCTCACGTGTCACCTACAATTCTCACAACATAAGACAACTTTCTTAGGAAGTCCAAGAAGTTTCATCCTCGCCAGCAACCATGGACGTATTATTCTCCCGTTTCGAAGGCGACAGCCCAGTCCTCCAAACCATCGGCAAATGGGCTTACCAGATTTCTGCCAACCGCGAGCTCATCAAAATGTACATCCACCTAATCCTTGCCGCCGTATTCCCCATCTACATCGGAGCTCATGCCTCGTTACGCCGACCTCCTTCTGCTGCTATCCCTAAGAAGAAGACCAAGGATGAAGATGGTGAGGAAGAGGAGGAAATTAAGATTGAAGGCATGACGCCTTCTGATGCCATCATGTTTCCGGTTCTTGCTGGTATCACGCTTGGGGGTCTTTACGCGCTTATCAAGTGGATGGATGATCCGAAGCTTTTGAATAAGATTCTTAATGTTTACTTTTCTGGTATGTTTTTGCACTGGGTCGGCCGTGGCAACCTTCCTTCATTTCTCGTACTTCCGTTTGCTTCAAGATTCAATTTACAAATGCTAATTTATCTCCAGTTCTCGGTGTCTTCGGTGTCGGTAAGCTAGCAGCAGATTGCTTGCATGTTTATACGACGTTCGTCTTCCCAAATGTCTGGTCGACTGCAACGGAAACTTACTACATCGACCAAATGCTCTCGCAGCAAGTCACTGGATTCGTAAACAAAGCTCGCGTACAAGTCCATCGCAGGTTCCTGGAGGACAAGACGAATCCCTTCCCGGGCTGGTTATCTGGAGTGCAATTCTCGCCTGCTGTCAACAAATTTTTGTGGAAATTGCGTTCTGAATTCAAGAGTCATATGATTTTCAAGGCCCATTTTCGTGGTAAGTCGAGCTGCTGCGGATGAGTATCTGAGAAAGCGTGAATTTGTTGCTGATTCATTGCACAGGAATCTTCACTGTAAAGAGCAAAGTCCGCCTCAACGATGTGTTTGGTTTCTTCATAGGAGTCGGCGTAATCGCGCTATACAACATGAACGGTAACTCCATTCACTTCCGCATAACTTTCTCAGATGCTAACATATTACGAAGATGCCAAACCATGGTGGCTGACCAACATAATGGGTTTCGGCTTCTGCTACGGCACCCTCCAACTTATGTCACCCACAACCTTCTGGACGGGCACCCTCATCCTCTCCAGCCTCTTCGTCTATGACATCGTCATGGTCTTCTACACACCCCTCATGATAACCGTTGCAACCTCCCTCGAAGTCCCCATCAAGCTCGTCTTCCCCGGTCCTAAACGTGGCTCCATGCTTGGCCTAGGCGACGTCGTCCTCCCAGGAATAATGATGGCTCTCGCCCTCCGCTTCGATCTCTACCTCCACTATCTTCGTAAACAACGCACCACATCCAAGCCCACCATCCCACCGCGCGCCATCGAACCAGATACCATCGTTCGCGCAAAGTATCAAGATGCTACCGGACTATGGGGCGAGCGTTATTGGACTAGAAAGGCGAAGCAGGGTGAAGAGACTGCGGCGGATGGTGCGAGGTTCCCGAAGACGTATTTCAAAGCTAGTCTTGTTGGTTATGTTTCTGCTCTGCTGGTTACACTCGTAGTGATGAATGTGTTCAATCATGCCCAGCCAGCGCTTTTGTATCTCGTTCCTGGTGTGCTGAGCGCGCTCTGGGGAACGGCGTTTGCCAGGAATGAGGTGGCTTTGATGTGGGATTATTCCGAGGATGGAGAGTGGGGTCTTGAGCCTGAGGAGAAGGGAAAGGGTGGCGAGGAGGAAAAGGGTGATGGCAGCAAGAAGATTGAGAAGAAGAGTGGTGATGAAGTTGTTGTTGCACATGCTGGTGGGAAAAGGGTCGAAAAGGAAAAGAAAAAGGATGATGAGTACGAGCACCACGTCTTCATGTTTTCTCTTGAGTCGCCTAGGGTTGACATGGGTGCGCAGAAAGCCTTGTTTTGAGAGACGGTGATCTCGGCATTGTAGGCTCTTGTATTTAATAGGCATCATTGGGAGCGAGCATTTGAATGGCGCTAGGGCGTACGATGGTTCGAGAAAATGCAATGATCTGTCAATGAAAAACAACTCTAGATATGACATGAAGGAGTGGGTCTTAATCAACCTCACAAGAGGCTGCAATGAGATCTTGCTTCGCAGACTCGATTTCTAGGTCTGGATTCTACAATTACAGATCATGTTCTGTCATTGTTGTTGCCTAAGTCTCATTTTGTAACTCCTGCGCCATTCTTCCTCAAGTCTAGGAATATTGTAGTACTCCATCCTCCATATATCTCCAAATTTGCATTATAGTCCTTAGAAAGATACTTCGAGGCCCTAGGCAAATTGATGCATGGGCACTAGCTCCCAAATGCAGCCGCGGGATACACCCTCTTTTTCTTTCCCTTCAAGTCCGCACCACTCCTCGAACTGCTTCTCGAGCTCGGCGCACTGCCTTCTCTGGAAGCGAGTGCACTTGGTGGTTTCAACAGACCTCCACCCAACACATCATCCGGCAGGTCATTCCACTCCCTCTCCGGACCTGCATCTTGGAAAGACCTCGCGTGAATTGGCATAGGTGGTCTGCCTGGCGCAATAGGTGTGAGAGGTTGAGAAACTGGAGCGGAGAGTTGTTTAGTGATTCCTGGACGTGCTTGTGGTTGTGTATGTCCGTTTAAATGATCGGATGGCACCAATTTCCTCCTCAATATATACGCCGAATCCGGATTCAAGACCCTGTAATAACCTTTTATCACAGCCTCCTCCATTTTGAAGCCCCTCGCAGCATACCATTCCAAAGCCTCCTCGTTCTGCGTCCATACATGCGCATACAAACTCTCTATGCTCAACTCACTCTGACTAACCGCTGCCTCAATGACCTCATTCAACACCGCAGCCACTATTCCCTGCCCTCGATACGGCGAAAGTAGACATAGACTTTGGATGTATATATCGTGAGAATTGGGTGTGTAGGAGGGGTTTTGCGGTGTTGATGAAGGGGAGAGAGAGGGATCGACGCGGCATATTACGCCGCCGATGACTTTTGTGTCTTGGGAGGAGGTATCGGTCCATAGTATTGAGCGGGAGAAAGAACGCGGTGGAGCAGGTGTAGGAGAGTCTGGTAAAAGGATTTTGTGGTAAAATGAGTCTGGGTAGGTTATAGGTAGGAGGAGAGCATTGATTCGGCGGAGGGGTTGAATGTGTGGTTGCTCGATTTGAGAGATTGTTGCTTGGGGTGGGAGGTGTGATTTAGAGGTTGATGTTATGGGTTCGTGGGAGATTGCGGAAACTTGGGAGGGCAATGATGGGGGCGTTTGAGTTACTAGTGGTGAAGGAACCTGTGGTTGTACCTTGGGAGCTGAAGACCCAGGTGGTGGTGTGTAATTCGGTTGACGAGGCTGGAAGAATGATCGGATGGAAGGTTGAGCTCGCGTGTTCGCGACGTTCGACGCGCCATTGGTCTCCATCTTGGCTTCTCTTCCCGGGATAAGTCTCTCGGAATATTTTGTTCCTTGCTGTATCGAACTCTCGAGTACCGAGAAAGTATAAGGGTCAATTTTGAGCTGGGAATGCAATATCTGGCCTCGTCTAGATCCAAATATTGTTTGGATGACGATGCTTCCAGATGGCACTTAGCGACGCCACTAGACAACTTATACCATACCCCCTTTTTGAACGAGGGGTCGAATGACAATGAGTGTTCAGAATTTAAGCATATCATGAACTCTATGAAACATCAGGAAATTTGTCAACCTCAATGAAAATGAGGTATCAATCCACTTCTATCAATGCTAAACGAGGTTATAAGTTATAAGTAGCAAAGAATTGTTTGGATATTCTCACCATAATCGGCCAAGTCACTTCACCGCCTTTAAACCTTAATTGATTCTGCCGTCCAGCAGCCGGCCTCTAGTTTCAGAGCAACTCCACAGTATCGACATTATTATCTTTTGTCTCACTCACGAACTGCCCATGAGCTTTGATATTTAATTCCACAACTTCAACATGCCCTTCGATCAGTAAATACGAGGAAAATCTCGTAAAATGCCATCTCATTTTCCTGGCTTTACCTTCGTTCTCTCAGCTCCTTGCCAGTGCTTTTGATTGCATCACAACTGGAACTGTGCCCGTCCCTTTCCAAGCTCCATACATACATACATTGCACCGCAGCCTGCTCCTACAGCACTTTCTTCGGAATGTCTGCCAACGATAATTTTGAGGTGCCAGGCCTCGTAGCCCCTGATCCTAATGAAGAACATGATACTCTTACTGAATTGGTAATTTTCTTATTCCATCTGGCCGTTTTCTCTGCTGCCTGCCGGAAGTAGCAACAGCTAACTTTTTGCTCAGACCTATGGTGTTCTGGACGATTCGTTCTACAATATTCTACACGACTTGGTGTTTGAGACTTTTCGAGGGGAGAAGATGTTAAGAGCTTCCTCTGCTGCCATCATGGTCGAACAAAAAGCTTCGCAAACCGACATCAATGATGTCGACGAATACGCCCCCTCATCCAACAATGGCCAAAAAGTCGAGACGGAAGGTGCTACATGGGAAAATGGAGCTGCACACCTCAAGGGCAATCCCCTTGAAACTACAAAGGAGATCCGCTGCCAGAAATGTGGTCTTCCTCGCCTCTTACATCCGACAGATGGTAATGGTGGTCGAAAACCCGATCCGAGTATCCGATACTGCGAAAAACACCCATATATCAACAAACCATACCATGACGTGTATGGGCAGACATATGTTCCCGAAGGTCCTGGTCGGGGCAAAAAGAAGAAGGACATGATAAATCCATTGAAGCAACAGAAAGAGAACACACCAAACGGAAGTCAGGACTCCGAAGAGGAAGAGAAGAAGAACATTGCGTTCCCATCATCGAAATGTAATAATTGTGGCACTCATGTCGTCATTAAGCGCATGAACAATCACATGGCCAGATGTATAGGTGGGTTTGGCCGACAGTCTTCGCGGGATGCGAAGACGAAGATGGCGAACGGGCATGGAACTGGCAGCCAGAATGGGAATACTCCGCCTACGAGTCGGAATTCTACGCCTGCTCCTACGGTGTCCAGCAAGAATGGTGGTACTAGTCCGAGCAAGCGTGATGCTGGCGATGACTTTGACTCGGAGGAGTCTCCCCATAAGAAGAAGAAGCTTCTGAAGAAGATCTCTTCATCTAATAAGTTGAAGGCTCCGAAGATGTCGAAGAATCCGAGTCAGCTATCAGCCAGCGGTTTGAGTTTCGAATCGAAGCCTCCACCGAGTGATGAAGAAGACATTGTCGATGATGGGGATGATGATCGAGATGGTGACTTCAACGAGAAGTCTATCTCAGTGGAAGTGAAGAAGAAGAATAAAGCGTTAAAACCAGTGAAGAAGCTGGCAAAGCCGAAGAGCAAGTGGCTGTACGGCAATAGTGGCAGCCCCGGTGTCCCTCCAGATCCTCAGAAACTGAAGATAAAAACCAGCAGTAGCGGGGTGAACGGGCATTCGAAAAGCGTGACGAG
Organism: Rhynchosporium graminicola; assembly: GCA_900074885.1. NCBI lineage: Eukaryota > Fungi > Ascomycota > Leotiomycetes > Helotiales > Ploettnerulaceae > Rhynchosporium > Rhynchosporium graminicola. The sequence continues at coordinate 315,035 of FJUW01000045.1, forward strand.
GGATCCGTCTGAGAGCAGTCAGACTTTGAGTTCGCCCAACTGAGGCTTGCCACATTGATGCAGAAACGAGAGGAAAGACAATTTTGATATGTGGAGCGCGGATGGCAGAACATGGGGAAGCTTCGGGACTGTGTATAAATGGAATGGCGGGGCAATACCTTCTCGAGAATCAGGGAGAAGCATGGACTTGGCGTTTTTCACATCATTGTACTATGTGTCTGGCCTTTCGTCTGCTTGGCCTGGCATGGTCACAAGACTCGGATGGATTTTAAGTGGAAGGCGTTTGGCATGGACTGGTGCATTTAGGACAAACAAGCATTCATTCTCCAGCACTCTCAGCCCCTTTTGAATGCATATTACTGGTACACTGCGACTTTTGCTTGCAAGTAATCTCTTGATGAGGACGAAGGGCTCTCTTCTAGTCATATTGTTGCAATGCAGTCCCGTCCGTAATCATGATTCATTTTAATGTTTATTTATAATAATTTATCCAGAAGATATACAGTATATACAAGTAGCCAAAGGCCCATTACATAGCAGGACATCCACTGATCGTCAATGCGATCTTCATCATTCTTCCTGGTGGATTGACTTTTACAGGACTGATTCAACGTCGACCGAGTAGAGGTGCTCATTATCTTTGTGGCTTTTTTTGGTCAATAGGGTACCAAAGTCGCCATCTAGTCAGATTCGTCTAGGAAGTCGATGAAGACTGGCCCTGGTATAGTTCGGAATGAGGTACTTGAAGCATGTTTTATCATCAAGTTGGGAATAAGATTGGCAGGTTTGTCTCGACTAACGAGATCTAGAGCATCGTCCTCTGTAAGGTCGACGATGTTCCGTCCTGCCGTGATTGGAGCCCAAGTCTGAGGCTCATTAGTGCTAGGTATGTCATTAATGATCCCCGCACCAGATTTCAGATATGCAAACACTTTGCAATCGTCACACCTAAGTTCCGTTGCCTCGATTTCAGGCTGAGTCAATGGAGTCTTGATCCTGAATTTTTGGACGCATCTTTGGCAAATCCCGTGTAGGGCGAAATTTACTTTGAGCTGGCCTGCTTCTTGGCTGCGTTTCAATTTAGAGACATCGCTGGGGAGACTATCGTCTACGTGGTGCGGCTCTGCACATCCAGGTTGCTCCGGATCTTTGCGACAACAGCTCCACAACACTATAAGTATCTCTTGAAGGTGTTGCTCATACCTTCCTAGCACACCTACACCAGTTAGTTCGTCAACAGCAAATCCTGCCGTACATCATATATAGTACCAACTCACCTGGATGATGTTCACAATCCGAGCTCCCACTCTTCCCCTTCACAAACCCCTTTTCACACCTTGCACAAAGAGCTCTCGCAGCCCACCTCTGAAGCTTCCACTCAGCCTCGGCCTCCTTCAAACGATCCTTCTCTTGCACAGCCAGATCACGTAAAGAAAATCCTGCTCCCCTCTCCTTCGTCTTCTCTTCTCGGAGCGCCTCCATCTCACGGCGTTCTTCCTCAGCTGTGAAAATCTCAACCATCGATCTCGCCTTCTTGAGTTCTGGTCGCGGTTGTTGCTCTTGTTGATCCTTGCGGATCCTGGCCATGGAATGAGACTTCAGTTCAACTCGTGGATTGAGTCTGATCCCACATCGCTTCCGGAGATCCAAGGCATCGCTCAAAGGTGGTGGCATTGGTGGAGGAGGTGTAGAAGTCCGTTGCCTTTTCTTCAGTGCAGCTGACACGACTGACTCCGACCTCTCCATCGTCGCTATCAGAATCTAAGATAATTCCCTCAGATGACTCTTCTCTTTCTCATTCGCCCTAAACGCTGCCTCAACTGCGCCGATAGGCGAAGAGTCTAAAGCACATATCTCTTGTATCAAAGCAGCTAGAGCCGTCGTTTGTCTGAGCGTGGTATTTTTCATAATCGTAAAATGCAGATCTTTGAGAGTGTCCGTTTGGGGTCGCGTATCAGTTCGGGCTTTCAGACGACGGAGGACATCTTTGAGTTCTGGTGCGCTGGCTGAGGTCATTTCACTTGTTGGTATGACAGTATGCAAGGAACCATTTACAGTATTTCCCGAGCAGGGAGTAGGGAATGCAAAAAGAAGGAGAGTTCACGAACAGCATTGTCAAGCAGTTCTATACTGAAATACAAAAAATTGAAATCGCTATCGTTCGAACCAATGAGAAAGAGCAGAAGAGAAATTGCTATCGCGTCAATCCTTGTTGGACCCTGAAATGCAAGCACTTCCGCATCTCTCCACAATTCGATAGCCGCAACCATGGAAAGATCCTCAATCGATCCACAGATAAACAGAGCTCGACTTGCAATGATCGAGAGCATTACTTATCCACGTGTAGTCGAAGAGCAGCATAGTACATTGCAGGTTCATGGAGGCTGAGCCAGTGTCAATGACGAGCTTATGATATGTCTCAGCTTGATTACATGGCTAAGGTACTTATATTTGTCAGCCACAATCTTCGTCCATAGGGAGGTCGACCTTTGATCTTGGCTTTTCATTTATCATCCGCAGTCCGAGTCGGGTCGGGGGTTCAAGATGTCCGTTCCAAGGCCAGTATCGTCAGCTCATTTTGCTTCTTTCTTCAGGATCCCTATCTTGCTCTTTCTCATTTCATATTTCCCTGTGTGTACTTGTAGCTTAGACATAGATCACAGATGTATTAAGCGATTGTAGGTTATCCCTCTCCTTGTTGACTAATACTTGCCGCATAGGTTACGGACGGGAGTACTGACTGCTTTCTAAGATACGCGCCTCAGAAATCTGATCGACCCGCCTAATCCAGCATAATGTTGGATCCTTTCTTCGCGCCGATACCCATCCTCACGGAGACGGCCAGACCTTTATGTGAATATCTCTCACTCCAAAGTCTTCCCCTCCATATCCACGAAATCTTCTTTGCATTCGGCTTCTACCACATCATCTTCGAATACCTTGCGCCTCCACTATCAAGCTACTTCCTCCCAAAGCAGTACATAAAGCTTTCCTCTGAAAGCAAGCTGCGATGGAATATGCACTGCGCATCTATGGTTCAGTCCTGTACCATTACACTGCTTGCACTCTGGACTATCGACTCAGATGATGAGCGGCGGAACATGAACTTGGACGCGCGAATGTGGGGGTATACTGGAGCGGGCGCATTGGTACAAGCTCTTGCAACAGGCTACTTCCTCTTCGACTTGGTCGTAATGATCCGACATCTCGATGTTTTCGGGCTTGGCATGCTAGCACATGCTACAAGTTGTTTGATCACGTACACGTTGGGATTTGTACGTTTAGTCCAACTCCAGAGCTGGAAGGCCTACATACATACTTGGGAAGAGAGGTAAGTGTGTTATTCAGCTAATTTCCCTTTCTATGTAGCGACCGATATTCAATTATTATGGTTGTGTGTTCATGCTATATGAGCTCTCTACCCCGTTTCTCAATATTCACTGGTTCTTTGATAAGATGGGGATGACAGGCACCCGAGCCCAGCTCTACAACGGCATGGCGCTTCTAGCAGTCTTCTTCAGTTGTCGGCTTGTGTGGGGTGCGTACTCCTCTTTCAACATCTATCGTGATGTATGGGATGCATTACATCTCGACGAGCCAAGTGCCAAAGCTACAGCAACAGTTGGAACGATGCAGTTCGCTGGAGACAGAACCCTGCCAATGTGGTTGGTGATCTTGTATATGGGTGGACATGTGACCCTACAGGTTCTGAATGTGTTTTGGTTCGGTAAGATGGTTGCAGCGGTCAGGAAGAGGTTTGTCAAAGCTCCACAGCAGAATGGTGTCAAGAAGAAGCTTTAGACTTTGAATATGGATCATTCTCGGATTGGAAAGAGATGGTATGAGCACGACAGCACAACACATGAACGTGCTCCTCGTTTTGACGTCTTTTCTGAATATCTCCCGGTACGCCAATTTTATTTCGCATTATCTTGCATTTTTGTCCTCACCAGCTACTCATGCCGTTCCCACGCAAGCAACACTCCCTGCCGAGGAGGACGCTTCGAGATCCATCGTTCCATACCATTCATTCCATACTCAGGAGTTTCAATAGCTGGCACCTGAAGCTCAACCCAATCGAATCGCCATCCCGTGTCCGGATAGACGCCACTTCGATTCTGCTTCTGATTCCAATGCGTCATGTGATCGAGTGTGTACGATGGATTTTGGGAGGAACAAGTTGTGATAGACAGACCGAGCAGATGCTAGTTGATCTCTGTCTGAGCTGGGATGGTAGTCTCGTCCGGCCATTTTGATGCTAGTGGCATGTCGCTACTGGAAGGACTCTGGTGCTGACTAGCTTGCGAGGCCTGGTTCGAAGGCCGCTTGGAGGATATCGGTTTATCAGGAGCTACATTTGTTGCTACTCACTTCAAAGATCCTGGTTTGTGACTCTCATGATGGCCTTTAGAGAATTTCCTACTTCTCGTTCAGTCAGTGCCACCTAGCTAAAAGAGTAGCAGGTCTCGATGGGTACCTTCTTTGCTGGCCATCATGTTTTCTCGCATGTCTCCCTTGCAGAGAGCTCATGGTAATCAAGGACGTATTGATAGTTTTGTTCTGAGTCACTGAAGTTTGTTCGGCGTGCACTCACTCGGTCTGTTGAAAGGACATGGCTAAGATTTATAGACCTGAGGCTACCTGCGGGAATGAGAGGTCCCCCGCTTTTATTGCATGTTGTTCTTAGATCTAGCTAATACCTGCATGCTGGTATTAGCCGAGTTGCAAGATGCTCTCTTTTCATGTATGGCGGATAGAGAACTGAAAGCATGAAATATATACCGGATGCAGAAGTTGAGACAATGTGAGGTGTCTGTTGTACACCGACTCGACCACTTACAAGATGGAATTGTGAGAAGGGGCCTCACATCTCGAATTGGAGGGGCGATTATCGGCAGGTTTGAGAAAGTCTAGGCTCGGCATCGGTAAACATAGACAGCAAATAGCCTTCCAGTATATATAAACAGCAATCTGATCGTATACGCTTCAGACTGTTTGATCCTTGTAATGACAATCGACCAAATCATTATGAGTGTCAAAGTGCTCGCCAAAAATAGCTCGGTAGGTTTCCAGTAGGTGATACCGGAACATCGTAGTACCCAAGTTCTCCGAGCCTAAAGCCACCTAGGGCGCACTGCTTCTTGAATTCAAAACTAAACAGGTCAACTGAATCGTGGTGAGGGTTTTCCAATGCCCATTATCCGGCGTGATTCGACTTTTAAGGGAATTTCTCGTACTTCATATCCGTACAGATTATTTGCTTTTGCTGTGGAACACCATATACTTACCCGTGCAGACAATTTATGGATTGTTCTGCGAGAACTTTGACGTATGTAACACAAGTCAGTAATCCATCACTACCTAAAAGGTGAGTCGACTGTGTTTAAAATTGACGGGACGGATTTGAACTGGTAACGCGGGTAAGCTACCTCGGTTATGAAGATTTTGAACAGTCTCCTAGCATGCTTCGGCTATTAGATTTGCCTGGAAGCTGAGCTATATATGAATACCTCATATGTCGATGCGTCACTTAATAGAAAATATTCATCTGTCCTAGTTCTGAGGTTTGCACAAAATGTGCTCGGCGTCTCGCTTTAGATATGCCTTGAATCAAAAATCATAAATAGTAAATTCGAAAAGTCCAAATTGTGTGTGATATAATAAGTCAAGCGTGGATACGAATACTACCACTAGGACAAGTTCACGAGCTAATAAAAGACTAAAACCTAGGCAGAAATATTTCCTGGTACCAGATCATATTTTTTTTGTCGCACTTGAAGTGATTCGTACTTTTGCAATCTACAACGACCACACTTCGAGAAGCTATCAACACCAGCGCTGCGGTGGAGCAAGTCCGGACGCTTCCATAATTCTCGAAATACTATTGAAGTCTGGAAATTGCATGATAATGGAGAAACCTGCTGAAGAACAAGACGAGGTTCGTCCTGAAGTCGGCCCCGTTGAGAAGTTCTGCGTCTTTCCCAAACTACCAGTTGAAATACAATTGGAAATCTGGAAGTATGCAATGCTCGGCCCACAACGTGTAGTAAGTCTCGAAGAATTACTCTTACCAGGATCCCCCGCTGTTGGCGCCGCATTTATAACAGTTCTTTACGGATGGCGCATCCTACTTCGGATACAGGCTGACTCTGCACTGCTACAGATCAAAGTCTTTCCCTTCGCGCCAAACAGCCTCTACGATCCAGGTTACGTCTTTGAGGACACGGAGATCCCCCTGAAAATCGCAATGGAACTTGAATCTGTCGACTTGGGTACTGTTACTTTCTCGTCTGATGCGGAGCTCTGTCCCTTGCTCAGTGTTTGCAAGGCAAGTAGTCCTGGGACGATATCCTTCATCGTGGCCTTTCCTGCCTAATCAAGAGGCAGCAACCAGGCCTTTGGTATCTGACATCGGAATCAAGGCTAATTCTGTGACACTCGTAGATTTCAAGAGATGAAGCCTTGAAGGCATTTCCCGGATGTATGGATCTCGGAGATGGCAAAATTATTCACTTTAATCCAGACCAGGACAAAGTCATGGTTATTCCCCTCACCGAGCACAGAATTCCTGCCTTCCCTGGTTTCTATCGTCTGGACTCGAATAAACCAGATTACCAAAAAATGTTTCAAGATGTCAAGCATTTGCTGCTCAGCCCTAACAATGACCCATGCTCTCTCGCCCACGTCCGGAACAACACCCTTAAGTTTCTCGCACCCTTTACTGCCCTGGAGACACTGTCTTTGGTATCCGTTCCGATGGAGAAAATCAGATTGCCACTTCGCCTCGTGTCTTTGGAGGCTTATCTCGCTTCTACGTGTAGCATCCTTGAAGAAATTGTACGTGTTACCAGACGCCTCAAGCACTATGAGCAACGTTGGCCTAGCAGGTTGTCGAATGTTCAAGGGGATTACGATACAAGAGATTGGAGCGAACTCAAGGTCAGTTAATTTTGTTCTCACACCAAGTCTAAGGCTCGCGAACCTCGCGATGGAGCATGTGGACCCCGAGAGTGTCTTTTCGTTGAGCTTTGAACTAAAATCTCGACATAGATTTATTCAATGTGGGCTCTATAATACCATAAATAGTAGTGTCTCAGCATACTATTGCGAAGATTTCGTGACCTCTAGTGTCCCCTCCCTATGCGTAGTGGCAATGGTCATAGATTTGGAAATGGCTTAGTCTCTATGGGGGGGAGTCTTGTCTAAGCACAGAGAATATATGCTGTCCTTGGTTCAAATAGGAATATTAGAGCGACTGACACCAATTTTCAATGTAATTTTGGCATCAATGGAATGCACGCTTGAAAGTCATGTCCTCATTGAAGTTTTCCTATCAATACATGCGATCAGGAATACCCAATCGTATCATCGCCTATGATCTAGCAGTTGGGGACCTCAAGCTTCCCCATCATCTGCACTATACCACCTTTCAGAGTCAGATAGAAGATTTTCGGCCTCGTAATTGACTTTGAGGACATCGAGTTCTTCAATGATCTAATTTGGCGCTCTCGAAAGCTCGACCGTGAGCTCTGTCAATCCCCCCATCTCCGATAAGTCTTTTCAGACACCAAACCGAGCCTGGCGATTGTCATGGGTTTTCTTGGTCTGTTTTGCATGTTCTGGTTATCAACTCACCAGTTGCGTATGAAGGTGGGGCTCGGAGACGCCATGAAAGATGAAATGGTTCTCATGTAATCGATTTGATGTGCAAGTGGAAGGCAATGTAAGAAGAAGATAAAGTATCCGCCCCGGAAAATCGAATTCATTATTGGAATAAAGAAGAGAAATTATTACAGTATGTCTAACAAAATCAACTAGGATTCAATGGCCCATTACAGGACCCACGATACTAGATTGAAGCAAATTTTGTCATTCGACTTACATTTGCCGCTCATTAGAAATGAGTCTGAAAGCTCCAAATTAAGACCGTGCTTCTTCTCGGACACAGCATGAGCCTAATTTCTGACCCTTTCCGACACGACTTCTGGAATTCTTTTTCAAACTGCAACCCTTCGCATTGTATATGTTCTCCACCGCATAGATGACTACATTTCGAGTGACAAATTCTCTCCAAATGATGCCTCGTATCTCGCGAGGAAGTCGAAGCAACAAGCTAGCCTGGAAACCTGGGAGTTCAATTCCAGTCTACTGAGTCTGAGTCCCTGTCCAGGAGCGAACTCTCCCTCCTAGGTTGCAAAGTCCGTGGCGCCCGACCCACTTAAATATCCCATCTCGCCGAAGATGTGTTCGTATGTGGCTTCTCTGTATGGTCTCTATCGCGGCCGTAACGTAATAACGTAACAGATCCGGTCTAGAGCCGGATTTTCGGCCAGAGATGTACACCTTCGTTCAGATGCGACATAGCATCGAAATAAAATCGACTGTTTCCTTTGTCTTGAGACGAAGCGTATCAGCTAGGGAGTATCGGGAGTTCAAGGACTTCGCAGAACGCTCACGAATTGACATTTCAGGACCTATTCTTTGAGGCTGTGCCGCAGGACTCTTTCTTCCTTGGCACCCCCTTTCACGGCAGGCGCTAGTCTTTCGACAGCCAGTCAGTACCCTCCTCGATTCAATCTTAAAAGCAGCAGTGAAAATTAGAATCACTATCTTCTATGAATACATTTCAGTTCTTGTAAGCACCCTTTTCTAGCTAATGGACTCAAGCGCAAAAGAACAACCCAGTGACCACTCTAGAAAGTAAGTCAAGTGACACATGCATGTCTCGCGAGGTGAGCAAGCCGCCAAAGAGTTTCCGGAGCACCCGAAAGACTTTGTTTCGATTCGCCGGAAGAGGAGTCTCAAATTTGCAAGAACGCGAGACTGGCATCGGATTGCTTTCCAATCGTCTAGGGGAATATCTCTCGGCATGCCTTGAAGATCTTACAGTCCTTTTTATGATTATTCTCCTTCCAGCCCACAGTTTGACATTCCTACAGTCCAGTATTAGGAGTGACCATCATAGGACTTTCTATAGAAAACATACCTTGTTACAATACCAGACGCATCGGCAACCTGTACATATTGAGAGGTCGTCATTGGGCTTACTCGTCGAACACGCTTGACAATTCCTTGAAGCTCCTTGCACCCCTTCGTGATACCTATTGCTCAGCTCATTGAGGTTTTCAAGACTTGCTGGAATGACCTAAATTGGATTCGTTTCAGCTCCAGCAGTGAAATCCTTGACTGAAAATGCATACCTTGACACTGCCGCTAGGCGCCACGATAAATCCCAACTTTCCTTCCTTAACTCCACTTCTTTTCGCACCTTCCACAACAGCAGTGAATCCTTTCCTGAAGTCGCTAACATCAAGGCCGCCGCCAGGAACTGACTCTATGATTTCATCCTGCGGGATCCGAAGCGTGAGTGCAAAGGACACATTATTGCGGTCTTTGAGGATGAATGTTGGTGCTGCAGAAACAGTCATGTTCTCGCCTATAGTACCGAGTAGAAAGTACGGAGCACTATGATATGTCAGTATAGAAATTGCTGGAGCTTTGCGAGATTGCAGATTACTCTTCCGGTTCTGTAAGGCTGTCAAGCACAGGGCAATGGGCGAATGCAGGGAAGCGCACTGCGTCGGAAAACCATGGAAACGACGACATGATTGGCAGAAATTCTTCGGTCAGGCAGCAGAGCCGAAGATATTGAGGCTGGCGATCCACAGAAAGTTTCAAATCGCGACAAGTTCACAGGGAACTAAAAATTATGTTCGATACACATCTGAAACGCGGGGTGACGTAGCGAGTGGCCAACCCCTATTTTAAGCGAGGGTTTGTTGACTCAGCACGTTATCAAGTGGCCGTGTATTGCAGTCCCTATTTGAGAACAGAAGCATGGGAATGTTGTTGGGACAATCTCAGGGAATCGGTTCTCTTTAACGAGCTCAAACATACAACCTCGAGCGGTATCTATCGAATTTCTTTTTCGCGGCTTCATTATCTGATAGATGTCAATCGCTGCACCGGTTCGTAGCCATACCGGTTCGTAGCCATACGAATCGGTACCAACCAAGACGTATGCGCAAATCGAAAAACGATAGTATGGTATAGGCGTTTCTAATTGTTTATACCTACCATGTTTGTCGAGTGAGGAACCCCAGCGACAAAACAACAAGTTATGATTCTGTCTGGGTTTAATCAAGACAAAGGCTACAGACACACATAAAAGCTATTATCATTCCAACAAAACAGCTTCATTATATTAACAGCCCCAGGAAATACTCCACGATCTTTTAAGAATCCACATTTCTTGGTAAAAGGGGTCAACCGAATATAAATATGAGCCCGTCCGCCCGGACGATCATGACGTGCTGGGAAGGTTCTATTTTCCAAAAATCACCCAAACAAGACTAATATGGTATATTGTATTTTGTTACGGTCTCAGGCTAGGGACATGGTACGGAGGGCAAGGAGGGTGCAAGGAGGTGTATTGAACTGAAGCTACGGATCGAAGAGAGAGAAATGAAGCTTCCATAGGGTGCAACTCCAAGAAAGCAAGATTATTAATCATTCATTGAGAAGTTGTACGCTTGCACATCAGCTCTCCCCGCATTTAAAACGACCGAGCACCAGTGCAGTGCTACCCCGCGCCCCCTTCCTCAAGAGCCACACCCGTGCGCAACCAAACATCAACAGATCCCATGCCAGAAACTCCCAAGAACTTGTAAAATGCCATTCTACGAAGTCCAACACGCCTTCCCTCTCACCGCCTCCCAACGCTCCTCCCTCGCAAAAGATCTCACCACCCTACACGCAACCTCCTTCAACGCGCCCACGATATTCGTCAACGTGAAATTCACCCCAAATGCCGCAGACGAGGGCTACTTCGTCGGCGGTGAGCACCAACCTACCACGAACCGTATCTTCGTGCACGTGAGATCCGGTAAAGGAAGAGGCGATGAAGCGTTTGCGAAATTAGCTAAGGATGTGGAGGATGTGTGGGATCGCGCTGTGGGGCGAGAGGAGGGGGAAGCCGCGGCTGGGAACTCGAAGGTTTTGCATGCGGTTTTTATTCTGCCAGGAATTACGGCTAGGGAGCAGGGGATGGCGATTCCGTTGGTGAGTTTTACTGTTGTTCCTGAAATGTTGCGTTGTATGGGTTGGAAGATTTACTGATGGTGACTTGTAGGCTGGAGAAGAAGCGACTTGGTTGAAGAGCAGTCGGGTAATGTTTGAGAAGAGGGCTGATGCTGGAGAAGAGGATTTCAAAAATTTAGTTAAGGAGCTCCAGACGAGACCTGAGCTGATGAAGTAAGAGGCAATGGGTGAATAGTGTTTGTGATTTGGCAGGATCGAAGCAATGTCAAGTCGTCTCAGGCGAAGCAATTATTTTGAGCGATCAGTTTAGGCTCCGCCACAATATTCTTGTCTGAATTTATCATACTTGTGATGTCATGAAATTCTTTTGTGACTTTGGAGCCTTTGATTGAAATACTGTGTTGTTACTCCTGTCATATCTAGGTGTCTTCGAAATAGGATTGTAGTAATCGCCAGCTTCCGATTGGCTGACGACAGATTTTTCCAGCATCGGCCGGAGAGCATTGCCATGATTGAATAGATTTGGACATTATCATAACTTTCGATCTCATCATTATGGTAGCTGTAGGCTAAATCACCGGTAGAACTTGCCATTTCCATATTCCACACTACCATATCATGTCATACGAAAGCCGTGCAACTGAGGGCTATGGAAACATATGCTCGATATACCCTCCACGGCCAAAAAGTAATTGCAATCAATGCATAACCACAGCCACATGGTCGTCCATGTACTGGCTGATGTCTCCCAAGAAAGCAGCAGCAATGATTGAAACAGCACCGAACGCAATACTGGTATAGTAAACATAGGGGTATGCATAAGCGTAAGCTACTCGGCCTGCCAATACGATGTCGTTGTAAATTGTCAGGTTTCCGTCCACACCCGGCAGATGCAGAATCTCGCCAATAAGAGAAGCTCCTGTCAGCTCAGCCGCGGCTTTGATGGTTTCTCCGGAGAAGATATCGTTTTTAACCTATTTTAAGTTAATTTCAGGTTGATAAGTAGGAAATTTAGAGTAATTACGCAAGCTGTTGCAATTTGGAATTTCAAGGCAGGAACAAACTTGCCGTAGAAGACGTTGTAATAAGTAGTGTAGCCTATGGCACCTCCGATGACTCTGATAGACAAAGTGAGGGCTGCAATGGTAGCGATGAGGTCATCAGGACAAATGATAGTCGTAATGATCGAGGCTGGAACGACAATACCACCAATACCAAGACCTGCAACAACGAGTATTCCGTAAACGGCATTCAAATTATCCAGACGTGCAGCCGCAAGAGCTCCACAACCGGCTGTCATCAGAATACTGGAGCCAACCATCAAAGCTCTGTTATGCCCGCGCAAGACAGACAACAGCCACAGCACGATGCAGGCTCCTACCAAGATAGAGAATCCGACAGGCATACCTCTAATTCCTACACCGACTGGGTCGTGCCCATACATATTAAAAGCTTGTGTCGGCCAGAAAAGAAGGACTGAGAAGAAGTTTGCTCCAGAAACTAGTTAACAGGGGAATTAGCATTGGCTATACAAGGATCTATGGAGAAAAGGATAAGACATGTCTCGAGATTAATTCAAGGCATCTAGAGAGGGATCTCTGGAATTTCGCTTCAACTTACTGAATGTGATAATGAGGGTCAGGGCCAACACACGAGGCTCCTTTCTCAGACGAGATGGGAACATAGGATACTTGGCTCCGTAGACCTCCCAGAAGCAAAAGCCGACTATGAGAGCAGCTCCTAGTAGAAGCGGGACAAGGGTATGTACAGACGACCACTTGTATTGATATCCTCCCCATAAAAGTCCAGCAATGAAGAGGATCATGCCTGTAATTGAGAGAAAGCCACCAACAAAGTCGATCTGCGAGATAACTTCTTTGCGGCTGAGACCTGTGGAATTGACACGCGGAGGTGGGTGGTAGAAAACAAACGTCATAGCTACACCGATACTGCAGATAGCTTGTGTCAGCATTTAGTAAGAACGTTTACTTGCTAGACGGTACTCACAATGCCCAAACTCCACAAAGGGCACCGATGTAGCGCCATGAGCTATGGTAGGCGATCAATTGCGCCCAGAGAACTGAGGGACACTTCACGAGAGTTAGCGATATACTATTATGGGAAATCAAGAGTATACACTTACAAATGGTAAGATGGTAAAGACCAGAATAGCAACGTATTTTCCACGCTTGGCAGTTGGTGCAAGCTCAGAGGTAGCAGCCAAAGCAGTCAATTCGTTAATGCCAGCGCCAATACCAGCTAGTGCCATACCGGCTACTCTTTATAAGCAGAGGCAATATTGGCTAAGGTTTTAAACTCACCGATGAAGATATTCATGGTGTTTGCGGTCGAGCAAACGATCATTCCGACGACAATAAACATTCCGCCTGAGATAGCAACCCATCGGCGTCCGACAAGGTCCGACAAAGCACCAACAAATGGACAAACGGCAGCAAGAGCCAGGAGATTTGCGAGGACAAACCACACCCAGCGGTCAATTCCTCCCAGTTCACCGTAGATGTAAGGGGGAACACCACCTGTTTACTTCTTAGCGAAGTGCACGTGCTTTTGAAAGGGTGTTACTTACCGAAAAGGTAGACAGGCATTTGAGATCCAGTCCAGAGGAAGGCCATAGCGGTTAAGGACATCATACGATTAAAAGTCATCTAAGTCGAGAATTAGTCTTGTCTAAGATCTAGATGGGCTAGTATAACCTACAGGGGGTTCATGTTCGTGATCTTCGCCATCACCATAGATTCTCAATCCTTCCTTCTCGTAGTAGTGATCATTTCCTGGGAGTTTGGAAACCGTTCTCACAGCTTCGATATGAATTTTGCTTCCGATATCCGTCTCCGTCGACCCTACTGGGGTGGGTGTATCATGGTCGTCCATTTTGCGATGCATTAATTAAAAGGTGGGAGGAATTTTAGAGGTCCCTTGAAGATATGCATCATGTTCGAAAATGAAGGGAGAGGGGGAAAGGGAATATGTAGACCATTCCATCCCAGCCAGAGTCCATTTACCCATCGGAGATATTTCCTTCTTTCCTGCATGCATAAAAGTGTTTCGTGCCCTAGATGGTTACAAGAGACAAGCCTTGCCCGGAGTATCTCCAGAGGCGTAGTCTATTTGATAGGAGTAAGCACGTAGTTCGGGGCTAAGCAGATCAAAATACCAGGATATCTTTACGAAAGTCAGCCTTTGACTTTCCCTCTCCAAGCCCATGTCATGTTAACCTGACGCTAACCGCCGAAACGCCGAGGCACTTTGCGGTTTTCCAGAAACTGAAGCCTTTGATTTTGTGGGGTAGCATACAAGAGGCAGGAGCTTCAGCCATATGAAGCAAGACTGTACTACTTTTAGGTTCCGCCACCAAAGTCCAAACGGTCAGTCTCAACTGTTGATAATTCTACTAATGCGGCCTCTGAGCCCATGTCATTCGACGTCTACAAACCTAAATCCCAGAATTCGTTCCAGATCCAGCCCTCCTCAACAGCAGACCGTTGCCTTTGACATCCTGTCCTTATGGTTGATGGGCGACCTCCTAGCATGATCATTACTGACGGCAGATCCATTCGCATATGGAGTAAGTCATCGATGGAAGAGGAGTGTTGATTGCTGAATGATGATGACTAACTCAGCTCACAGGGATATCAGCGAGAAATAGAAGCTGCCCGACCGCGCCGTCCCAGAAAGCATAATACAGGAGAGACATGAGAAACAAGGTTCCTTGGCTATCGGTGACATGTCCCAAATCGAACAAAGTCAACAGCCAAACGAGGGGAATAAGGACTGAACAGTATAGCACGATGCAAGTCTTACTACTAGGAGATAAATTGGGTTTGGTATATAGACGTGGTTGGTCAATCTACCACATCGGCGGGAACTTCATATATCTAGGAGGTCATTTGTAGAGATCTCGAACAAATGATCGACAGTCTCTGGGAATTTCCCGCCTCTCGGGACCATGACAGTTGCTGGATAACAGATTACTAATAGAGTGTGTCTTCTAGCACTCTATTCAGCAAAACAGCTAAATCGTATATCAATGACCCCTCTCTTGTGTTCGGAAATACCTCACAAGATGCGTACGAATTGCCAGTACAATTCATTTGGACCACCACATACTACCTCGAAAATTAGCCATGCGGAATGATTTACACTGATGGCTGTGGATGGTACATTAATGCCAAGCTGCATTCTTCAAGTAGCGATGGCCAAATGCATCCATCATACTACTGAGTGATAGTGGTTGGAAAGATTCGTGACCTGAGTGAAATTTGCGCAATGCTTCACCGACAAGGTGTACCTTGCGCCCACGTGAAATACCCCGCCATTCTCTAATCCCTCCAACGTCGTATTAGCATTTCATAGTCGCGTAGCTCCGACAAATACCGCAATGATTGGGGAGACTGGCCAAACACTCCTTACATCATCTTGGATATAAGAAGTAGTCATGATTCCCGGAAGAGCAAGAGCAATGATTTGTTAATGTATGATCCAAGTGAAGTTTGGAAAGCCTCACTGCCATAGACAGTAAAGTTGAACAGATAAAATACGAATGTCGAACCACTGATGGACATGTTGACTAGTTTCGGGACAGAATGCCTATTCATTGTTGCACTGTCCTCTGTGTTTTCGGCAAGTACATCTTTGTGTTATCGCTACCCCAAGATGTACTAACACCGATGCCATCAAAAAAACACCCATAGCGTGCAGAAGAACGCCTCAAATCGATCATCATCGTCGTCGTTTCATTCAACCATTGCCAATCCCCCACTCCACCCTCGCTGACACCACAGAGTCTCTCATATCTCACTATACCTCTGATCGAGCGGTTCGTCATGCATTCGCAATTTCTGGATAGATTCAGGTCCTAGTTTATAGCATGTGTTCGAGTCCATTCGCGAGCAGTTGCAATAGCAGCCGGTTCGTCCTCCTTCCATCTCTTCGCAACATCTGGTGCAAGAGGATCGTCGGGATTTGGGGCGCCAAGAAGAGCTTGGATCGAAAGGAGGATTGTTCGAATTTGGAGAGCTGGAGACCAGTTGCCTGAAATGAACATATTAGCCCCATGACCTGGCCATCAAAACAAAATTTAGAAGAACGTGAATATCAAGGACAACATACTCTTAAGGACATCGAGGCAAATACGCCCGAGCTTATCAATGTTTGGGTGGTAGATCTTGGTGAGGAATCGAATCTTGGGCGGAGTCATGGGGTAATCATCTGGAAGAAAGAGCTCAAGCTTAAAGATTCCACCTATTTCATGTCAGATTTGAACAGTTATCCAACCTTTCTTGAATATTCCAAACCTTCATATGGAGATTGCGTAGGACCGTGTATCGAGACGTCAAAATACCGAAGATTGTCTTCATGAGGGACCGCGCTGATACCTGGGACACTGCAAAGATGAACACTCAGTATTCTTTCCCAATATCGAACGTAAGGGCATTTACTCACGGCTCTGCCATCAGCCTCTCGGTCTCCTTGATAATGCGCTTCGGCAAGGCCATGTTGTTGTTGCGTTCCTCTTTGTGGGCTTGAAATGGTGTGTGTGGATATCGAGTCAGGTAAGCCTGAGGAAACGTAGCCTGTAGCCACGAAGACCTTCAAATAGAGACAATTCAACACAGTAAACCTCGATGTCGTCAATGCTGAAGAGAGACAGACCAGCCTTGGTGGGGGCGGGGCAGATATATACGGAGTATCTGAAGGAAGCGGTGATGTCGTGGAGGTATTTGATACTCGTAAAATCAAGCCAATATTTCGCTAGAAATTCGTCAGGGTGCTGTCAGTAAGCGCGAAATTGCGAGGTATGCGGGGGTGATCTCGTTGAAGTCGTGATTGTTTATATTCTCCTTTCTCTGGTCCAGCTCATCCCCTTTGATGCAGGTGGTCGTCGTGGGTGGAGCCAGGAGAGCGAGGCGGCAAATCCCGCTCGGCCTTGGCACGCGAGGCTCTACGATTTCGAATTCGATGAGAAAAGCGTTTATATCAGTGCAACCTGTGATTGAAATACAATTATATCATCCCGCGAGAAATCAAATACTTGAAAGCCTGTTCAGGTTTCCGCCGTGAATCCCCTATCATGTGCAGTGGAAACTCGTAAATGGATCTTTCAGCCAACTAGTCTCACAGCCTCGTACACCCTCAAAAGCTTCAGGACAATGCGCTATCTTCCAAATCTATATGATGGATGAGTCGAGGAGGGGAAAGACTATCAAGTCAGCATTTGATAGTACTACATTCGAGGCAGATGTGTCGATACATGTCGAGCGTAAGGTTGGGTCTGCAACTATCTCGCCATCTGGACGAGATGTTGCACTTGCTTCGTAAGTCCTACAGCAAGAACATTGTTGAGAAGATGCTGATAGCTTGAAGTACTGATGGCCTCGATATAATTGACCTTGATCATCCACTCAACCCTCCTCGTCATCTTCGCCATGGACTCCCTTGGCTGGTTGCGGATGTGCAGTGGTCCCCCTTCGCTGCACGGGAGAACTGGGTCGTCAGTACAGCAAACCAGAAAGCATTAGTATGGAACTTGAACATGCCGGAAGATTCCTCTCAAGGAGCTATCGAACACACGCTACATGGGCATACAAGAGCGATTACGGACATCAATTTCTCGGCACATCATCCTGATATGCTTGCAACATGCGCCGTGGATGGTTACGTGCACTGTTGGGACTTGCGGCGACCAAGGAAACCGGTCCTTACATTCTGTGATTGGTTCGCTGGTGCTACTCAGGTCAAATACAATCGGCAGGACTCGCACATACTAGCGTCTTCCCATGATAGATGGCTCAGGATCTGGGATGATCGGAAGGGAGCTGCGCCAATGAGGTCTATCAATGCTCACGAGTCGAAGATTTACGGCGTTGACTGGAATCGAACAAGATCCACGGGTATCGTGACATGTTCTTTGGATAAAAGTATCAAGTTCTGGAACTATACAAATGATGTAGATGAGCCCGAACGAATTATCAGAACTGATTTCCCAGTTTGGCGAGCTCGACACACTCCTTTCGGTTGGGGCGTTTTAGCCATGCCACAAGATGCTCCTGGAAAACTTCATCTCTACGATCGCCGCTTGGGAACCAATGATCATGATTCCTTTTCAAGGGCCATCACGACGTTTCCTGGGCACCGTGAATGCAAAGTCAAAGAGTTCTTATGGAGGAGTCGTGGCAATATTACAGATGGGGGTATTGACAATCGAGAGTTTCAACTGGTTTCTTGGGGCGAAGACAACCAGTTGAGATTGCAGCATGTAGACCCAGAAAGCCTCGAAGGGGTGGGGTTTGTCAAAGGGACTCAGGTCAAAAAAAAGCTAATTGTCACACGTAAAGGCGCCACTTATAAGACATTTCGAACCGTAGACACTACTGGAACGGAAAAGAGGGCTGCCACAATTACGGGACCTCGACCTGGAAGCTCCGGCTTGAAAATTAGTGCTTTGAGTGCTGGAATGAAAAAGCTCAATTTGCCACATGCTTTACGAAATAACTTGAGCCTGCGAGCGCCTGCTATGAAGTGTAAGGAGAAAATAAGTAAACAGGATGAGCAAAATCAGAACCAGATAGGCTGGATGAGTGGCATCAAGTTCACAGCTCGGGGTGAAAATAGCGCGGTTCAAAAGCGGCCTTCTTCGAGACGTTTGTCTCTTCTCAATCCGGAATTCGAGGAAGATGGAGATTGGGACCAGCCAGAGACGCTGCATGATGAGATAATTCGTATTCATGAACAACTGCCCAAAATTTCATTTGACGATGTCAACATGGATAAGAGAACAGTTGTGGCTTCGATGAATGGACCATGGGGGGATGATGGGGATGCAATCTACATAACAGTGACCATAGTGTTTCCAGAGCACTATCCTGAGCTGAAAGCGCCAAGCTTCACTTTGGGAAAGACTTCGCGCATGTCGAATGATGTGTATGTCAAATTAAAGAAGGAGGTACAACAGATTGCAGCTGGATTCATATCACGTAAACAAGGATGTCTTGAGGCAGCTCTGTGCTACCTCCTGGGTGAAGTGGATCTGGAGACTAGCACAACATTCTTCAAGGACGTTGATGATTTGGACGATGATATGGATGCTCTCGCAGACGAAAGTTCTAGCGACGATGACGTTGACGACGTTCCAGCAGTAATAGCATCCCAGGAGATTGGACCTTCTCCAGCAGACGATGGGCCACCAAGAAGCACAAATGCAACAGTGCCTTTACCCCGACTGTGTGGAGCTCGTTTCGCCGCAAATGGCAAACTAGTGTCCTTCTTCCCTCCCAAGGAAGACAAGATAAAGTCACTTTTGGAAACTTTGGTCGCAAAGAACAACGCGCGCTCGAAAGGCGACCCGCTATTCGAAACGTTTGGCCGACTCAATAATAATACTTCGCCTGTACCTCGAATCAAAACGATGTCGCTCATATCAGAGAGCAAGACAGACTCTGATGCTTCTGACGATTCTGATGTATCTTCTTCCAGCGACTCTGATTCTTCTCATTTCCGGACCCCTAGGTTCCCCATGTCAGACTATTTTCGTAGACCTGGTCGGCGACTGTATCGAAGGGGCTCGCCAACTGTCCTGTCTCAGAAATCTAGTGCTGCTGGCACTGGAACGGGTACGGGGACTGGCACCGGTACTGGGATCGGAAGGACACGATCACTGAAGCCAAAAAATATCATCTGCCTGCACAACGTTAATGATTTTCTGCCATCGAGACCTGAGCTTGCAGAAGATTATGCTATCTTTGGGGAAGGACCAGATGTCTGTGAGCAGAACGCTGAGGCTGCTGAAAAGCATGGGTGCAACGATCTGGCAGATGTCTGGAGATATGCTGCAATGCTTCTACACAACGAGGTGCCCCTCGAAGTTTTGGACCAGACACATCGGCGGGAGCCAATCCTTGTTATTGCCAAGGATGCTGTCAGGCGAAATCGCAGTAACAGCAGCTCTGATAGTGGTCTTGATCTTTCTTACGACTTTCGCAGTCGACAAAACAGTTTGTCTGGTAGAGTTAAGTGGGGGAACAATCCCCTTGCGAAACATCTGATCGAGGATCTTTTCAACCATTTTGAGCGTCTTGCAGATGTCCAAATGCTGGCAATGTTGTCATGTGTGTTCAGCGAACCACTTGCAAAGGATGCAGCCTCGCACGCTGAGCTCTTCATGACGATGCCTCAGACTCCGATATCTATGAAAACTCCAGCATTCTCGCTTGACTATTTTCCGACTGATGCTGCCGCATGGAGTATGTATCAGAAAACACCCATACACTCGGTGATCTCTACACCCAAATTATCACATACACCGTCTGGACTGTATGGGTCAGTCGGATCTTCGACCGGTGCTTGGGGTAGCGATCCTACCTCGGCATCCTACTCGTGCGGAGAGACACCACCCTCAATCTCAAATCGCCCAAGCTCCGAGTATCTCAATCAGCAGACCCAGAGTCTATCCACGTCCCCTGAGAACCCACGCAGCTTTCGCCGAGCCAACTCAAGTATTGCTCAAAGTTTTGCTGCGAGCTTTTCTCGACCGTTCGCAACTACAGCCTCGTCATCGCCTCCACATCCTCCTCCCAGCCGGAAACGACCGAGTCCAGTGGAAAGTATGCTTAGTTCCATAGCTCCTAGTGCAGTAACCTGGGGTAACACGACTTTCCTTGGAAGTGTGAAAGAACAAGCTATCGCCGAAAGATCCTCGTATTCCGATGACGAAAGTACAAAGGATGACTGGAAGCCGTCCTTCTGTACGGGAATCAGCCTTACCATGGAGAATCAGAATGCTTTCGATGACGAGGGCTGTATGAGCACTCCACTCCTGGATGTCAGTCATGCGGCTCTGTATGCTAGCTACCGCAGAATGTATGCCGAGTTACTCTACTTTTGGGGTCATCCTCTGGCAAGGCTCGAAGTATTGAAGTTCAATGGACTGAAAGACTATTTCACCCAGCATGTAGAGCCGGAGAAAAAGCTCGTCGCAGCATCCCTCCTCTCTGATGATACACATACCCTGAACCACGACTCATCGCCTCCGTCCCCAATCATCCTTGGCAAGAAGGATGCTCAAATCAAACTCCCACCAGCGCCGTTCCCTGAGCAAGGACTCGATGTTACAGGCTACTGTCTCAAGCATGATACTCGTCTTGAACCTCTTATTGGCAGCAACTTTGGAGGTGCCGTAGGTCGTTGTGAGAAGTGTAAGACTACACAACGTCAGTTACGCTGCACAATCTGTATGGAGCCAATAAGTGCACTCTTCACACCCTGCCTTTCATGTGGTTGCGCGACACACGAAGACTGCCTATCAGAATACCACTCTTCTGGGAGTTCAATGTGCGCTGGAGGTTGTGACTGCGATTGCGGAGATAAAGCGGGAGCTGGGGTTGTGGAGGGCTGGGAAGTGATGATGGATGCCATCGAAAGGCTAAGAAATCTTGACAAGCATGCGTCAAAAGGGATGAAGGAGAAGCAAGATCTAGAAGACTGGGACGTGAGTGCCGATTGGGAAGCAGCTCAGATACCGACTGGTGGTCTGGAAAGAGGATATTCGACACTCAGCAAGAGGCTGAGAACTGGAGACTGGGGCAAGAAGCCGAGCAGTCTTAGAGACGAGAACGTGTGATTTGCCAAGGTGGTGTGTTGTTTAGTGTAATGTCCTCAATATCAAAGAACTTTCAAAACTGAATTCAGCGGCGCGTTCTTCTCCTCAGCAACCAACAAACTTGCCAAACACCACACACACATCACATATTATTGAAATGGCAATTGAACAATCAAAGGTAGGCTTTGAATATCTTGAAGAACTTTCCCTATCTTTAACAACTTCATACTAATCAATATCGATATTATGATTATTGTTATTGTTTTTGATACTGAAGTTCACCTTTGTTTGATCTGAGTTAGTTTCTAACACGTGTGATAGAAGCAAGGCGCCCCAGGTGCAAGAGGCAAAGCCGGCCTCGCAAACCAGCAGGCCAAGAAAGCGAAGAAGCTGCAGAAGAAGAGGGCGGGGAAGAGAAGAGGAGGGGGAAAGAAGGAGTTGGAGGCTCCCAAGAATCGGGATGAGTCCCACACATCATTCAGTCAATCATCTGCCTTAAAGCCATCTCCTGGTCTCAAGTTCAATTTGGTAAAAAAAAAATGCGAATAAATGTTGCTAACGACGATATCTAAATAGGCAGGAAGCGGACTCGCACGCGAGTCGAGAGGATTTTGGTCGGCGTCCGAATCATCTCGGTTTGGAGGGAGGAGCGGTTCGCGGGGGAGGCGGAGAGGCAGAGGATTCTGCGGACGCGGGAGGTGGAGGAGGAGGATGAGACGAGAGATTGGGAGTTGGATGGGGAGGATGGTTGGGTCGAGGGCCCAGAGTTGCAAAGAGCAGCAGCCTCCGGTGTTTCTTCTAGTAATGTCCCAGGAGATATTTACGACATGAATATTGACTTGTGACCCTAGATAGTACCTGACCTTTTGTCCAGCATGGCCGAAGACAGATCTTTCAAGACTCGAATTCTCAGGGTCTATAATGAAGTGATTGAGGTGCTAAACCTGGCACGGTAGCCCTTAGTAATGTCCTAGGAGATCCTGACGAAATTAATATTGATTTGCGACCCTAGACAGTACTTATCCTATTTTCCTTCAGCGCCGAAGACGAAATTTTCCAATACCCAAATTCACAGGCTTTGTAATCAAGTGATTTAGATGCGAAACCTGGTACAGTCGCCTCAAGTGATGTGCTGGGATATTCTCAGGGCTTTACTATCGAGTCGCGAGATTGCATTTTACCTGGCCTGTTATCCATCATCGCTGAAGACGAAGCTTCCAAGGCTCAAGTTTTCGGGATTTGTAATGAAGTGATTGAGATAAAAGACATGGCACGATCGCCTCAGTACTGTCCTGGGATTTCTCATGACTTGACACTTGAGTCGTGAGTTTTGTTTTACCTAGCCAGTTCTTGATCCTCGCAGAAGACGAAATTATCAGCCTGGAATTCTCGGCTTTTACATTCAAGGAACAGAGAAGCCAAATCTGGCACGGTCGTCGCTAGTCATGTGCTGGGATACTCTTTTTCCTTTAATATCACGTTGTGATATTGTATCTAACATCGCCAGTTCTGGATCATCGCTGACGATGAATTTGCCTAGCCTCGAATTCTCAACATGTATAGTGAAGGGGCTGAAAAGCCACAAACAGGCGGAAAGTTACACATCAAAACAAGCTTTAGGCCTCTCAACCTCCCAAAGAATAATCGACCGCCACTCCATCACCTTCGTCTCCGGATTTGGTGCCTCGAAGGCCTTCTCAACCAACCCCTTCCTCTTGAATCCAGCTTTCTGCACGACCCTCTGGCTCGCCATATTTCCCGGCTCTGTACCAGCATTCAATTTCTCCTTCTGCATTTTCCCTACACAGTAATCAGCCTCAGTACTCATTACCCACATCATAGTATGTCTAGAAAATGGAAGTCGCCTACTCTCACTAGTCCAGTAATAATCAACAAGCGCCTTCAAAGCTTCAGGAGCATATCCTTTCCCTCGATGAGCTGCAAGAATACCATAGCCGATCTCGGCTGCCTCTCCATCTTCCGAGACACGAATGATTCCCATCCCACCTATGTAGATAGCTGGTTCTGCACCGGTGGGTCGCAACATGATGGCGTACATTTCCATCCATGGCTTCTCGTCTGATTGCATACGAGATATCAATTTTGCTCTGGTATCTTCCAAGCCTCTTGGGCCAACGTCGCTTCTGTACAAAATGAGTTTTCGTAATTGGAATGGATAATTGGCAAATCTGGAAAGTGGATATAGCTAATATGTTGAACTTACGACCATTTCGATACACTTTCGTCAGAGTTCAAGGCATGATATCCCTCTAAGTGATCTTCAACATTCAGAAGCTGTAGCCACAATCGGTCTGAATGGACGGGGTACTTTTCCATTTTAGATCCAGCTAATTGTATGGATTAAGAATGATTTTACAATGATTTATACCTTCGTGTATACACAGGTTGAAGAATCTTTCATTGTCATGTGAAGGAAACAATGAGGGGTGCTGTACCCCAAGCCTTTTGATGTTGCCTAGCTGTTTTTCCGAGTCACGATTACAAAAGCTCTAGATTTGTGGTCCTCAACTCCATTAAGTCATCCGCCGAGGCCAGAAGAGGAAGGTGGATTGTTTGTCATGGCAGCCCTCCATCGGTTCTTGCGCATGAGCAATTGATAGTAATGGAAGTCTCTGTCCAGGCAAAGCCGATGGCAAACTCAGTAGAATTCCGGGTAGTCACGTGATTTTATTTTCTTGAAGTGGTAAGTGCCCATGCCATGCAAAAATGCCATAAGACCCAAGTATTTCTGGGCAATTGCTTGGGAACAACAGAAAGGCGCTGTATTGGTTTTGTACAAACAAGCCGCCCTAGGACTACTGCAACTATCGCCTTGTTCATGCTGGCGGCCGCAAGAGAGCCCAAGAGGTCCCGCAGAATCCCTCAAATCAATGCTCCATCCATTTTCCCATGTCCGAAGTCTTCCGCTGCTACGCTTGCAGTTCCCTTATTCGACCTTGTCCTCAAATGTCTCACCAGGGACCAAATCTGGAATGTCATCATCATCCTCATCGTCGTCCTTCTTGTCTTCACCGCCTTCTTGCTTCTGCATGGATTGGTAGCTCTCGGCCAGCTTTCGGAGGGAGGCGAGGGAGTCAGGGCCGAGTTGGTTGAGGATACCGGGGACGAGTTCAGTCAACTCTTTGTCTTCACCGTTTCCGTAAATGGCGAAGGTGTTGGATGGAACGGCGGCATGAACTGTGAGGGCAGTACATATTAGCAAGGCTAGCCTAGGTTTGCAGTCTCTGTTTGTATCCCATTCGAGACATCAAGCCTGAAAGGTAGACCTGGAGCTTTACCTTTAGGGGCAGCGAAGTGGATGACGTTTCCGTCAGACTTGAACATGTTGACCTCCTCGATGGCTTGGATAGGCTGGACGTTCAACTTCTTGAGCGCTGTCTGGAGCTTCTTGTCGTCGACACCGCCAGTCTTGTGCGTCTTCTTGACCTTTCTTCTTGGGGTACCCTTCCCGCTGTCGGCCTCCTGTTAGCACCATCTTAACAGTGTGTTCGTCCTATCAGTCTCCATATAATGCTCGTATCTGCTTCGATCTGATGGGAAACAACGTACCCTAAATATAAAAGTTAGCTTCAGTCAACAATGCGGAGCTCTGGGCTCTGGGCCATCTTGGAGCCGCAGCGGAAGCCAGAGCCGCAGAAGGCGATATCCAATCCATCCCAAGGATAGGACTTACCAATTCGTACCGACTGCTGCATCTTCTTCAACTTTTCCATATCCATGATTGCGGTAGTAAGACCTTCGTCGAAAACCGGAGTATTAAGGTGAGGTGGGAGTTCAGGGGACCGAAATCGTAGCTACGCCAGCCATTGTCAGCATAATTTCTTCTTCGCAGGCTCGAGAGCCACTATCGGCAGCTTGCGCAGGCATTTAAGATACGCACAGGTGAGTTTGTTGAGAAGTTCCTGGGACTGCTGTCTCTCGAAGTCGATCACGACGCTTTTGTGCGAGCGCCAGCAACGGTGAAAATTGAGGAATTTAGCCGAGTGTGGGGAACTTCAACGACGACCTCATCATTCGAGGTCATGTTAAGCAACATACATCCAAATCTCGCAACAAGCACTGATGTCAATTATCCCATTGAATTCAACACTTGACCGTCTTCCACTGCCTTGCCGGATCGGATGAACGTTTTCAAGCTCCAACTTGCGCAAAGGTTCATGATGTTGCTATCGTGGACATTCCACTTCTTGTATTTGAAGAGCATTTACATACTTCCTTTGCCTTTTGCTAGTCTTTGGGACAAGCAGCAGACGTCTAAATAACGCCTCAATGTCCTGGAAGCTCTGGCACGTTTGGTATGGCCATACTAGGAATCCAGCGAGCATCATCATAGGACTAGGCTCTTGAATTACTGTTGGACAAGCCCTAGATCAATCGCAAGGAAGCCACTCATTAGAGGCGCCTCAATGATCAACAGGAGAGCTTTAGATCCTACTAAACTCGATTGCCAAAGTTAGGGACTCCTTCGCCTAGCATTGACGTTCATTTTGGGTACTGGGTTGTCAGCTTGTATACAGATTGGGTGGGCTACGGCAGAGTTTTATCTTCCTCAGGTATCGACTGCTCCTATCGATGCAGACAGGAATCAGTCCTACCTTCTAGCGAATTCCGGGAAGACACTGGCCATCTACCAGATCGTACCTTGCAGGCAGACTGCCGCCGTTCACTACAAGGCTGCGATAAGCGTGCATGTGATCTTCAATTTCATGAAATAGGTTGATGAGTTAACACATTGTCTCCAGCCATAGAACAACCACTGGAGCATTTTCAGGTTGGTATGATCAACCAGCTAAAGAAAAAATGCTTCGAGCTCGCAAGGAAACATATGCCCTGGCTTCCAATCACCCATGGCATGGGTATATGTTATCAGCTTCTGGAGGTATGATTCACAGTAAACAGTTAATCACAGTCCATGTCTTGATAACTACTCGATCGGCTTTAAAGTCATGTTTTAGTACCTTACAAGGGACTTACTAAGTTTCATGTCACAACCACTCGACCCACATTAACCAGCATCCGAAAGCCGGTTTCACACGACCTTCAGCTCGCCAGATGTCCTTCCCAACTTTCACAATGAATCTCCCTGCGCTATCTAAAGAGAACGCGGACACTGTTAGCAGGCATCACCCCAATCCTAGAAAAATTGTACGCTTCTTTTAAGTACAAGACCAATTTGGAAACCGGCTGTTGCAAGCCGTGAAGGAAGGACCAGGGCCACTACAAGCGCATCTCGACGCGATCATCTCATAAATCCGATAACTTGAATCCGCAGGTCCCGAGATGATAATGCTACGGGTACCAATTTGCCGGTGGCTCGCAAAAATCAGCTTGCCCATCGGCTTCACGGAGCCTCCACTGATTGCAATCCAAGTCACTGCGCTCTATTAGGAGCGGACCGTCCCCAAGCAAAATCAAACAAGGTCTTGTCTCCTCGGGCCCTCCTGAAGTTGCAAAAGTGGTTTCCCGAAGTCAAGCAAAGCCGATATTCAAGAATCCCATCACGGGTTACGAGCCATCGCTAAAACCCTAGCCCATGTTTCACCTGATCAAGCTAAACTTGACCACTTGCGTAATCCTAAGTAACGCTCACACCAGTGGTTCGTACTAGTACTGATGTCACTTCCGGGCGCCGAGCTCGTCTCGACCTCCCCAGCCAAAAAAAAAAGAAAGTTCACGCAAGTGCGCGCTTGATGGGAAGCTCTTACAAAGAGGCCTCAAACGCTTAGCAAAAAGCAGTGGATGAGACATAACTATAGGATGTGCCAAATTATGTGCTAAAGGATGAGCTGGCTAGGATTTCTAGGGCAAAGATATGGGTCAGAGCTAGCTCTAATAGTGGCCTTAATCCAAACAGCAACATTTAGCTACAATGAAACCGATTGCGTATAACACATTTACTTGGTAATATATACTACTTATGACGATACAACAACTAACAATAAGCGAAAAACATGCGTCATTGTCATGGGTCTGTCTCATTCGTTAAGGAAGCACACTTGGTTCCTGGGAATTTTGTCCTCCACAGGCCACAGATTGACATGATTATTCACTGATAAATTCAAATTCTATCTTCTAGTGGTCCGGTCAGTCCAGAAACATACAGTTAGCTGCTAGTTTCATTTGTTTGGCTTAGGTTCCTTTGCCGAGCTCTGTCAAACCTATCTAAGTCAAGATGCGGTCGTGGTTTACCCCTAAATTAAGCGAGATATTTTGTTTTTCTATCGAGCCCAGCTTTCATAGCTTAAACACCAGGCCCAGGCTTGAGACATATTTAGTGTCCGCATATTTGGACCACTGCAGTAAAAACTTGCCATCAGGGACATTTAACAAATACAAATGATTCTGAGAGTGATTTGTTAAGAAAGGCCGGTATAGTGATTCAAATTCCTGCAGTTCAGTAACTTCTTCTTGGTCCGAAAACTCAGAGCAAGTCCTAAAACTTGAAATACGACACGAGATTTATTGGCTTTCCGACTTCTTTTTAGCGGTCCTAGAATCTGACATGCGGCACACAACACTACGCGATAATTGCTCTCTGAACATTAGCATAGTCCAATAAAATCTGCACGACATTCCGAAATCGGCATTCAATTTCATGACTGGTGCGAGGTGAAGTCGACGACCTCCATTAGCCCTCGACATGATAGCCTGACTAGAACAACTGTGTCGTACTTCTATCAGGTGTGGAAACAAGGTCTCTCTGTTTAGTGATCCTAAGCGAGCCCAAATCCAGTGTACAATTTGATTTTGTGAACGACACGATGTAATCTTGCTAATCGCACTAATAATGAGTATCTAGTCAGGTTCCGCGTTATAGCTGTACGGTTCTCATAACGTAAGTCCATGGATAACAGGCTTCTTCGGTATTTCAGGCCCAATCGACTTTTCTGTCCCGGCACGCTACTGAATTGAGATCCCAAGCTTTTCTGATAACACTTCCCTTCGTAGACCCGCATTTGGCGCTATTAAAAAGGTGGTGCTTTTGCTAGCCAGCGATTTCATGCATTAAGGCCATCTCTCGAGGTGTATTGACAGGCATGATTTTAGAGTCCTGCTTAAGTCGCAGCATGGCTCTCTTATTTGACCTGGGATGTGGGAGGTGTATCGGGATACTAGAGGACTGTGTTTGTAAGTCAGGATAGGCCCTAAGAAGGTCAGTGGGCGGGCATTTGCAGTAAAATATTGAAAACAGCTATGGCATTGTCAGATGGCTGCAGAATGTGGCTATACCCTATTGGGGTATGAATATTCAGGAGCGCGAATCTGAAAGGATGGTTGTATGGTCCTCTGTATCTTCTACGTCATCTTTTTGTAATAGAGCTTGACCTTACCTTTCACAATAGTGTCAAGGAAATATTATTGACACTGGATAAATCCAAATACCTAAGCACCATGATATTTTTCAAAGCGCATATTGGACTTTCTGCTTCTCTCTCGTTTGTAAAAAATCTCCTCAAGAGTATACGATACATCACATATCCAATAATGTTTTGGTAAGCTGCCAATGACTAGACGAGCGTGCCGGAGCGCTATAAGGTGTACCCTTCTCGAATCATTCTCTGGAATAACCGTTTCAACCAATTATCAGACCTTTTTGTCCCTGGCTTCTACCTTTGAAAGCAGACAGTATCCTTCAGCTCCTGCTTAGTCAACAAAGAGCCTTGGAGGATGCCGAGTCTGTGCCAAGATTCACTTGCTTCATATCAAATCGAACAACCTCCACTAGACAAGGAACTTCTCAGCTGTAAAAGAATCTCACATCTCATATGCCATGCAGGAGGAACAGAAAATAGTAATTCAGACAGTAGCGAGTCTCCGCTCCATGCTGGCCTGCTAGGGAATATAATAGGTTTCTGCTCGAAAGACCCCATTATCTTGCGCTTCAGGCGAGCAGGCTAGCCCAGTAGTTTTTCATTCAACTTCCTCGACACCAATACTCTGAAACCCGGACAGCGAGAGTAGGTCCTTGGAGTAGAAAGTTACAGCGGACGCTCAGAAGCTAACAAGGCGTTTCGAATCCTGGTACATTTTAGAGGAGGAACTTGATCCCAATAATCAAGCCTAATCGCGTCTTAGGAGAGGAGAACTACGATCAGGTAATGCAAGCGTAAATATTTTAATTGCCTGTATAAACTTCTGGTGGCTCTTGCCTGCAGGTTCCAAAACCACTTAGATGAATTTGACAAAGTAGTGCGAGGGGAATTGCACACTTCGCCCTGATAGTTTTTATCTCTTTGACATCCCGCGGAGTTAGACGCGTTGGTAAGGTTTAAATGCGTTTCATACCATGAGAGACGGCCAATGAATGCATCAGAAAATCCTGTCTAGATGAATCAGATTCAAAGGCAAACGACTGATAGTACGTTATGCTCCGCAGTATCCGCATCAAGTGTTGCTTGAAATCCGCGTCGAACATCGTTCGCGGAAACAACCTTAATATGGCTTTCTGTTTATTGCAGCTAGGGTTTTTCAATCAAGAGACCACGCAATCATCCAACGAACACGCCCAAAACACAATATATTTCAATAGGCAACGATGTCGTACAAGCCCTTCCCTGTCTTGGCCTCTGACTCTCTCACACCGCTCCTTCGAAAGCAACAAAGTTGCAAACGCACAAAGTCAACAATTCTCACCAACCCTAGTATCGGCTACAGCGGAAGTACTCTAGAGTTAGTGTACCTAGGTAATTGTTCACAAATCGAGTAGACTCCTGCACTAACATCTGCACCTGCTCCATTGAAGACAACCCCGCACCAAGACACGTACACTGCGGCCCGTGTATAACCCAATATGCGGAAAACCTTCTTCTTCTTCTTCTTCTTCTTCTTCTTCTTCTTCTTCTTCTTCTTCTTCAGTGGACCGCGACAAGCGCCGAGTATGAAGCATGGAAGAAGCAATGACACCAACACATCGCGAAGAAAAACGACAAGATCGGATAAACCCAGACCCCAAATTGATGCCTCCTACACGCCATTTTGACTATTTGCGCAACGGTCAATATCACGGGCCCATGACACAAGCTTTCACATCAGCGCGAAAGCGGAAACAGGTGGTAATATTCGAGGCGATGTGTCAAGTACAATGAGCATGGCGAGAAAATGCAGGAGCAAACTTACATGGAGGGAACTGATGTTCTACAGTTTAGACCGCCTCATCCGACAGCGTGCATTGAGCATTTGACGATGCGACGAATGAAGTGCTTGTCATGATCATCTGATTGAATATATACCGAGTGCTGCAATATGCGGGCCGTACAGGACGTACTACTCATGCCATATATGTATGTATGTATGCTGCGGTCCGCTGTCCGTATGTAGGTTCATTTACGGCAGACCTGTCAGATCAATTGGTTCGTTCGTCTAAACGGGTTTGTTGTCTGCGTTTATGGTGGGAGAGTGTGCTGAGTATACCTTGGCGGGTACTCTAATTTTATCTCGGTCGAGTCGGTTCTTTAGAGGCATCAAAACAAGGCTGGACAGCGGGCGGGCGGGCATAGCCGTATGGGGGGGATGTGGATCGATATATGGGTGTGTAAGTGAGTTCGTGCTTGGTATGCAAGCTCTGCCATGTTGTATAGCATGCAAAATCTATAGACCACTTCTGCTCTGTTGACCGGGATCGAGTATGTTGCGGTAGAGAGCTCTTTCCCTCTTCTGTGACACAGAAGGAGAAAACAAGCGACATTCGGAACGTCAACTTGATATGGATTACATGTTCCGGGTGGAGTTCTTGACTTACTCATGCGAATATCTGCTCTGAGCGACGTACCGTAGTCTCGGACCCGGCCCGTGAGACGGATCCAGAAATGCGTTTTTATGGTAACGAACAATTTCTACCCTAGTGTCCGCTTTCCCATTTGTAGGGGTAGCATGCAATGCCAATCACTAGATGAGTGAGTTGTAAGGCTTACAAGCTGGGTGAGGAATGAATTGAAGGATCACTGTCAGCACTTTAATCTGCAGTAAGCAATTGCCTACTGTTTGGTACCATGTCCTCAGAAAAAATTACTCCGTGTTGATATATACCAGCTCGTTCGGGTAAGCAGGCCGATTATGGCTCCCTTACCGGTCTCTAACTTACACTGCTCGAGCTAGGTACGATTATTGTCTTGCCATCCTCGGATTTGATTTGGAATATGTCGAGGTATATTCCAACTGGTGTCATATCACGATATACAGATCTGATCATCCTGAAAGAAAAGCAGAAGAGAGGTAGGGAGTATTCACGAACGTGTGTGGTGAGGTAGGACCATGAAAATTCTCGGACTTCCACTTCCTGAGGACGACACGAACACTAGTCCCGGCTACTGACCGCAATGCAGAGGATCCCGCATCTGCTTGTATTCGATATGAATGCCCGACGTACGATAGACGACCTGCAAGAGAGCTGGTGTGACAAGACGCTGTAATAGCGGGGTTGCAGTAGAGTACGGCACACTACATGATCTCTTGAAAAGACGACACCCGCTATGGGGAACTGATGCATATAGCTTCTTGAAAGACATGCTGCCTCGTGTGTAAATGCACCTCTTCAAAATAGATTATCTGTAAAGGCAGAGATATATTGTTAACATGTTGCCGAGTACCGGTTGAATGTGGAGCTGAAGCCAGTTTTACGTCCGTAGTGTTTTAAAGAAACCCTTAAATACACTAACCCGTATTATGAAGTAAATCATTGCTTCCAGGGAGATTTGAAGATATATAATCGATTATTAGGACAGCGGTTTAGCGTCAAGTTCCTAAATTGACGAGACACATCTTGACATGCACTTTAAGCCCATCAGGGCCTCTCTATTCTCACACATCTCACACCTGTTATCAATCACTTACTCAGCGTCTATATGATAAGACTCCCCAAATAAACTGTTTCTCGCCGTCGTCAGCACGACCCTGTTGAATATGACAGCGGCACACAATAAGCCGAAGCGGCGACATCGGCAGCTTCCAACACTCGCTCGTGGCACACGCCCCAGCGATTCAAGGAACGAAAAGGACGTCATCGGCCACAAGGAGAAGTAAAATTTCAAACCTTCATCCATCCGTACTCTCAAACACTCTCATCCAGTAAAGTGTTCCTGAAGGCGAACGGACCTTTGAAAAGTGGCAGGAAGATGCAAGCGAGCGAGCGCGCGAGTCCTCTTCTCAGCCCAGGCTCAGTTGCAGGCTTCATCCTCTCCTTTTCTCTAGGCCCACACCAAGTTTTCATGTTCGGGATATCAGCGAACGAAACAGCTTTATTATTATTAGCCACCTAGGCAGCCAAGATTTCCAGGGATGGAATGATGCGCGATTTCGCTGCTCGGCCCGCTGCAGGACAGGCAGGACGGACAGTTAGTTTGTGATCCAGTCAGTGATGGCACCCAAGCCTGCCCGCCGACCACCCTAAGGAGAGAATTGCATCCATGCACTCTTCCTGGGAATTCTTTTTCAGGGGGCTTCCATTTGCATTTGCCCACCGTTAATTCGTACTACTGTAACTGCAGCACACAGTTCAAGTTCACACTGCATCGCATCTGCATCGCATTGTACCGCAGCGCACCCACATCTTAATCCACCATCGTGACATCGGTAACACAAGCCGACTGACTTCGTAATCAGGTGTATAATGCGGCAGGCGGAAGGCTCAAAAGTGTATAAAAGAGACTTTCGCCACAGCCCAATCATCAAGGAGTTGGCCAGGAAAGACGAACTCCGCCTCACCCAACTACTTTATGCCGGGAGAGGCAAACAAAATAGAACAACACATCGGCTTGAATGAACAGGATACGGAGTTTCTGGACCGGACGGAGAGTTTTGAGCAAATGAACGATCGACAATGCTAATGTTTCCACAAGGATGTGGCAAGAAAAAGGCAAATTCGATCCCAGGCTTGGCGGCGGCGACCAGCTGAAGAGAAGAAGAAATGCTTTGTGGATATGTATATATATATATATATATATATATACATACATACATACTAGGGATAACATAAAACGTGCGCATCCTGGATTCATGGTCAGCTGAGAATTTTCCTGCTTCTGAGATCCACTCAACTCGTCGGAGCATGTTTTCACAAGTCAGTCAGTCGGTCAGTCTCAGGGCAGAGCCAATTTCGAACCGAAACAAGACAGATACATCTCATCCCCATTGCTCCATATCCCACCCACCCCTATCCCTAACCGCATCCCTGCCCCTGGTACCGTGTTGATACCGTAACATCCCAGTTCGCTTCTTGCATGTCCTGGCTCCCGCCGCTCTTCGCGGGCTC
>FJUW01000045.1:348972-374620 GCA_900074885.1 Rhynchosporium graminicola
GGGGGGCCGGGAATATGCAGTGATTGATCGATAGACACAGGCTAGGGCGGATACTCGCATGAGCCAACAGTCACTTGACGTCTACAAGGGGTTTAGCAATCGGGGGCGGTGTGACGAGCTCGCGGATTGGCTTTTTTTGTCTTTCCAGGTCAGCATGGTGAAAAGTAACGAGGCGAGGATGATTTGATAGAGGTACCTTACCTACCTACCTATGACATGCAACTGCCATGCAGGATGCGTTGTCATTGTCAGACTCTGTCTGCGGAGAGGAACGGGGGCAGAAGCTGCGTTGGTGAGGGAAAGAAGGGAAATGAATCAAGTCATGTGGTTGGCTGTCTCGGGATCCATACCGTTATGTGAATGAAACGTGGAGTTGTTCGTCCCGTCATGCGGATAAGCTTAATAGGATTCAAGTATCATTGGTCCCGACAGTCTGTCCTGCCGGATTTGGAGGTCTAGGCCGAGAGGGCTGCAAATATTATCTTGTACATTTCTGCACGCCGCTAGGAAAAGACTTCACAGGAAACGCAGGCAGGCGTTGTGAGAATTCATCATCCATGGCGTGTTGATCTATTGATTGAGTTACGATACAACGTGTTATGCATTCTCCGGAAGAAACCTAGTCAATGAATTTCCAGCAGAGGCATCAGATATCAGCCCAACTGATCACAAAACGCCGGGTATCTTCTGAGAGACATTCAATAGACCCGTTGACCTGACCCTCGCAATAAACCGTTTCCTCGGAACACCGAATTTGAGATATCTGGCTCAGATGAGAATCATATGAATGCCCAAGTGTAACGTAGTTCCAAAATATAACTCCCAACATTCCACACATCGCGCATGTCTCGGGAGAGCCCGTTTCCAGCGATCCGGAGCTCCACGTGTAGGAAGGAAGGAATGTCCATTGTTCTTTCTTTCTTCCTGACAACCTCGGGCGAAAAGCAAACAATGAGGAATGCAGGGGAAGGGTATCTCGCGATATTGAAAAGAAAAAAAAGAAGAAGAAAAAAACAAAGAACAATGTCATCAAACCACAACGTCTCAACCCGCCTTCCATTCTTTTCTTTTTATGTCGCAAACAGCGGCTAAAAACCTTGTATCCATGCGGTACCATTGTAGTACGAACTCGAAGGTCGTGGACCAGGATCGGGGGGATCGTTCGCGACGGGACGCTTCCTTCCCGACCCTCCCGTAACGGGCACCAGGCTGGGGAAAAGCACTATAATTTTAAACCACGGACGTCCATCATGACCTTGACTTCCAAAAGCAAGACGAATAAAGTCCTCATCAACCTGAAAGCTCTGCTGACCCTCCTTTTTTTTTAAGTTGGCTTAAGATTGTTTATTCCAACAGTGCTCCGAATCCTTTTGAATTGTTTTTCTTTAGATTTTCGTGTTTCGTGTTTCGTAAGACAAGCTCGATTTGGTTGTGAATTATTGGAGCCCGGATTCCAGAGGCTGGGTAACTTTGGGAGCACCATAGCTGCCCAAGGAACGGTTTTCCCGCTTCCTCCCGTATGTGGTGATCCCTTCCCCAGGTTGTTTGTATCGGAATAGGCCCATGGTGGTACCTAACGGTGCAATTAGGCTACGAACTTCGTAGTATATAGAAAAATTTCGTAGAAGAACATTTGAAACTGTCTGTCATACTGTGGCTGATTAACCAGAGACTATAACCTCACAACTCGAAATATTGAGGGGGAGACATGTGTAAGAAGTGACCTAGGGGTGTTACACGAGGTTCAGGCTTACATCTCACCGTTTATAGCATCCCAGGCTGTCAAGGCTCAAAATTGCAGGGAGCAATACCTGGGCCGTCTTGAGCGGGCCGTAATGACGAGTGGGAGGTATGAATCGTTCCGGTAAAGAGCATCCATCCTCTTTGAACCCAGCTAGCTGTGTACGCAAAATGCTCTCCCTGAAGAACACCGCTGACCTCTCTTTCGACTTATATCTGCTAAACTATGTTGATATTGCAATACGTGCCAACTATGCGCTAGACTGCACTTATCACCTGCACTCTAGTATCAAATGGTCGCCATTCCGGGTCGATAGTCGTAATCCTCCAAGTAGGACGGACACTGTCGCAAACTCGCATCGCATCGCAGAAGACGCTCCACCGCTAGACTCGCCGACATGCTGCATGCAACTGCGGGTAGAAGACCGAAGCCGCGCTCACAGTACTCCGTAGTGACATGACAGCCTTGGAGAGTTTGCAAAGAAGAAACGCGCATGGCACTAACAAAGTGAAAAGACAGCGGCTTGTGCTCACTTCCTTGCCAGCTTGATTGCCAACCTACTCCACAATCCAGACGTGCAGACGGCCCTCACGGAGCGGCCCATACTCCAGCGGCGCGGATCTTGGGATCTGGTGATGTAATTTGATTTGGCGATAGCGTAGTAGCGTGCTTGGTGATGGAGGATGTGGATGCGAATAGTCAGAGCCAGCCTGGCCAGGGCCAGTCATCTGCTGCTAGGGACGAACTCTGAATCGAACGACTGACATGGGCATTGACATGGTAAATTGTGACTCGACCATGCGTAATGCTGCGTTTGAACAATGCTGCGTTAAACCAAACGAGGCCGAGTACAGCCGCCCACCTGCAGTAAAGAACCAAACGAAATGCGGCAAGGACCGTCCCTCAACCAGTATGGAGACAAAAGATAGGGTAAGGATGATGAACTGTGAAAAGCCATGTGATGCAGTGAAAGCTTGCAGATATCAAAGCTGCAAAGCTCCGTGTCGTCAACCAACAGATTATATGACGACGAGAAAGTTCGCGAGAGATGATGAATTACGTGAATCCCTAGACAGTGATTAACAATCCAAGCAGAGGCAGAAAGAAGGGAGTATTGTTCATTCACCTGGACCAATCTGAAATGTAAATTACTACTAATGATGGTACAGTTCGCTACCCAACGAGGAGAAGCCGGGATTGATGACCCTTGAATGTTCTGTCGGGCGATGAGTTGTCTCGCCTTTTGTTTTTTTGCTTTTGTTTAGATAATGAGCCTCTCTTTTTAGAATGGGTACGGAATTTAAAAAGACGCTTCGTCGTCATCAAACAGATTGTGTGATGCGATCGATGGTTGCTTACGCTCGTAGCGATGAATCGTACAACTAAGTCACTAAGGCCATTTAGCAACTGTAAACTCGCTAGCCTCTCTCACTTACAGGCAAAAGAGCGATCTTTCTGTAATCAAAAGGTTCCCTTTAATCCGTCTCATGGAGGTCACGTTCACACGACACTTCCGAGTCAGTCCGTCTACAACTTTGCCATCATCATTCGTCACTATTTGCCTCTCTCTCGCCGACACAACGCCAGTCTCTATCCACACTTTCCCCAATCCTTTCCCATAACTCAATCACCTGGAGGCGCTTATCGAGTTTGGGTGAGGTCGCCAGCACTTTCGTTACGGAAGAGCCCGTACACGACTAAGTGTTTGCCGGCGAGAGTGCTCTTGAGTCGCACGCAATACATACTGCGTTTGCTTGCCACCAACAGAGCAGCGCTAGCGATTAAAGGCCGAACGAATCGAAAGCCCTAAGTTCGGAGTTCGTGTCGCAGCGGAAACTGCCTGCCTGCCTGGACCCTGGACCCTGTAGTCTGGCTGCTGGAAAAGACGCCTTGGGCCGCTTTGAGTGCGGTCATTGGCTTGTGTCTTCAGGGCAGGGTAGCACATCAGGGAAGGGCCCGTTTGTGATCAGCAGCATCGCATCACACAGGGATCAATACAAGCCGTCGATAGCCCAGCCGGGGGGTTACATTTGGGTCTCTTTGGGTTTTGTTGGTTTGGCTTGGCCTTTTGGGTCGCGTGGTATTACTATGTATTTATTATTTATGAATAATAAATATATAATGAATAATCACTGATAGGTAGGGCCCATAGAGCGAGCCAAGATATACCTTAGACCTACCTAATGAGGTACCAAACAAAGTAAGGTACCCAGGCAGGTACCGATAGGGGTTGGATACCAACACCAACACCAACAACAACAACATCAGCAATCACATCGATTCGACGGCGGGAACAGTCGGCCGAAGCCCAAAGCCTCACACGATTGCCAATTTCTCCCTTCGTCTTTCTCTTCATCTATCCGAACTGTGTCCAGCTCTATCTCCTTTCTCTGGTTGAGTCTATCTTGTTTCTCGATACCATAACCCAGCAAGACTCAAACTGTCTGTCTGTCCTATTACTCAACCCACTTACTAAGTCCCAAGAAAAGACACCGCTGTGGATTCTAGCAGCGCCTGGTATCCCGGTCCGGTCCTCTGTTGGACTCTGTTGGACAGACAGTAGTTCAAGTCCATCTCTGCGCTCTCATTGACCAGTTTCCACTGTCGGCCATCGCGGAAGCTCAAGGTCCCAGACATTGGTGCCCTACCAGATCACGGCATCTTACGAAATAGTTCTTTCCGAGTGTGTTGGTTTCAAGGAAAGGGCTTTTTCCTTTCTTTTTTTTCAGTCCTGTCCTCGACGTCTCATAGGCTCGTGGTGATGGATAATTCCAAGCGCACCATATTCCATCCACTCTATCCCGAATCCGCTCAGCTCAGAATCAGATCCAAGATCAGATCACATCACATCAGCCAGTCGCTACCTACTAGAGCCGAACCGCATTTTAGCAGCAAACGCCCGAAGTACCAAACACGGCTGGCTGCACCGAGACCGTCACTCATGCACCAAGGCCGCCGCCGCCGCCGCCTCATCCCTAGACGCATCAGCTCAGTCAGTAGTCACAGTCTCACCATAGTGAATTTAGCTTCAGTCCTTCCTAGGAGTAGTGGGAATTAGGCTTTGCGGTGTGCCATCTCAACTCCCAATGCTACCAGATTGATCCATGCTTACCTAGGTATCCTAACCGACGGACGGTACGGTTCGTGCCCTTACCCATAGGTACCTAGGAGAAGTTACGAAGTAAGGTATTATTGCGGAGGGAGCAGTCGGGATCCCGGATAGGATAGACTGGGTAGACTGGATAGGTAGGATAGGATAGGATAGGATAGGATAGGCATAGTCATAATCACGCGCATATCATTATTATATCGCACCGCTGTCCCGGCTTCAACTCCGTGCTCTGCAGTATCTTGACATCTCTCGCTCTCGCTCTTCTCAGTACAGCTGGTTCGATCATCTTTCAGCTGTCCTCTCTCTATCTAGACTCTACCCTTTGCCGCTCACTCACCATTTTGTTGGAGTGGACCTCCAAGCAGTGATACATATATATATATATTCATTTCAGGTCAGTCGCAGTCAAAAGTCACAGTCGCACTTTTCATTACTCAGTCTCACTCACCGTTCCCCTTCCATCCCTTGTTTCTCCATTCCCTTCTTCTTTTCTTTTATCGGACGGACGGCTATATATCTCCTCGAAACGGCCCGCAATGCGTCGCTGCATGACCGAGGGAGGCTATCCTGACAGAGGCATTCTTCCAT
This sequence comes from Rhynchosporium graminicola, assembly GCA_900074885.1. Classification (NCBI taxonomy): domain Eukaryota; kingdom Fungi; phylum Ascomycota; class Leotiomycetes; order Helotiales; family Ploettnerulaceae; genus Rhynchosporium; species Rhynchosporium graminicola. Next base: position 354,414 of record FJUW01000045.1, read on the forward strand.
TCCTGTTCCAGACGCGCCGCACGGCCTCAGTGTCCTCGGGCCCTCGTCGTGGAAGAAGAAAGTTCAGGCTTCACTTCACTTCACTTCACAGCAAAGCACAAGCAAGGAAGGCAATTGAGGCGCTCGCAGGGGCTCAGAGACACCCAAAGGTCACTCACTCACTCACTGAATTTCATTGTAGGAACGCACAGAAGCAGACGCAGAAGCCGGAAGAACAAACGCCAGACGCCTCCCTCTGTGTCAGATTCCGATTCCGATTCAGATTCCGATTCCGCAATCCACAATCCGCAATCCTCAGTCACCGCAACACAAACCAAAACAGCACAAGCACAGCACAGCACAGTGGTCACATTCACCACAACCCAAGGTTACAGACAGTTCACCAAATCACGAATCACAAATCACAACTCACAGCTCAACCAACAATCCAACAACCCGGTCCCAGCTGTGATATCTCGATTCTGTTAAGGGCCACTTTGGTAATCGCAACCCCAATCGCAATCCCAATCCCAATCCACCATCTCAGCCCGACAGCGAGTTTCGGACAATCACCCCTCATCCCTCATCCCTCCACACCCCCCTGAGGATACCCTAGCCGTCTTGCCTTACCACTTGCTTTCATCTAACAAAATCAACGCGACCCCAAAGTCCAAGCCTCATCATACATAGGATCATATCCATCCATCCCTATCCCCATCCCCATCTCCATCTCGTCACTCACGACTCACTCACTACTACGCGCTCACTCGCACCCACACCAACTCATCCGTTCCTGTCCTTCCGTCCTTTCGTTCCATCGTCATTTCGCGGACACCTCGTAAACCTACAACTTACGACCTACATACATACATACAACCTTCAACACCTCTCCCAGGGTCGCCCTCCCTTTGCATTTCGACGCTCTCCCTCATCCTTCCTCGAGTCTTCCCGGCGCAACACGACCCAACCCCGACACGACTCCCATCGTACCCCCATTGACCGAATTGGCTGGCTTGCTCATCGTGTCTCGTTCGTTCCCGGCTCTACCGTCTTCAAGCGCCGGCATCGCATCGCCTCGTACCGCATCGCAGCACATCACCCGCAGCTCGCCGCCTGGGTCGCAGCACAGAGACCGCCTAGTCAATCATTTGCAGGAACTAAAGACTCGACCGTTGCTGCCCGCATCCACGATCTCGTCCCCGAGCAGATTCCAGAACATTTGGTGTAACCAGATGCACTGAGCGGGAACCTCGGAAGGATAGAATTACCGACTGAACTAGAACCGGGAGGACAATTGCAACGGCTGTTTCGCCCGCTAGGAACTAGACTTGTGGGCTCAACGCGAGACTCAAACACTGCGCGCAGGGGAATAGAAGAAGGGGGCGAACCAGAGAAAGAAAAGGAAGAAGGAGTGATTGGACTACACAATCGGCAGCATCCGATACCCACCAGACTTGAGCCAGGCGAAAACAACGATCCACACGGAAAACCTGCATCGGACAGCTGATTTCAGGCCGAAAATACATTAGTACTGTCCTCGATTATCATACCGTCATTATCTGTACCCCATCCGAGGACCCCGCTAGGAAATTCCTTCGCGGATCAAGTTAAAGAGGGGCAATTCCGGTCGAGTTGAGTCGAGTCGAGCCGAGTCGAGTTCAGTCCGTTCCACGTCTTCAGTAGTGAACTGAGCCAAAGTCGCTCTGAATCGAATCAAGCAGACGAATTTCCGCAAAGAGGTACGTTCCCCACGATTTAGTCTAGCACTGAACTGCACATCACATCACCTATCGACTTCTCTCATTCCAGCACCACACAGGAGCCTCATCATCACGATTGTGACTGTGACCCCTCCTCAGCACCGTGGTGTATATCTCTCTGTGGGTGTTGGTGTGATCAGATCCCAATGAATGGCCAAGAAAGCATATGCTGATATGTGTGAATAGATCAATCCAGCCTGCCTGCTGCCAAGTCCCGAGTCGATCTTGACTTTTTCTTCTGTCATATTCACCACAAGTCGTTCGTCATTGGCATTCAATTCCTTTGATCGGGGAAAGTGAATTCGAGCGTGCCCATAGCCGGTCCGAGAAGAATTACAAACGCGCGAATAAGCAGCAAATATAAGCACTGTAAGCTGCGCAAACGTCCGGATCGGAGAGAGTCATCCAGGCCATTTTGCACCATCGCCATCGTGCATTTCTGGATCCTAAGGATCCTTGCTGCATCCCCTTACTACAACGCGCTGCTCCCTGCAACCTTATCTGCAATCGCGGGAAGGGAAGGCACGACACGACACGAAACGACACGACACGACACGACACAATACGACACGGGTCCTTGAATTGGACATTATTCCCGAAACGGCAAGCGGCAAGCCGACCTACGCTATACAGCTACTAAGAGACAAAACGCACCGTCCGAACACCACACCACGCAACACCATACAACACATCTTTTGACTATCCACCAACCAAGCACTTGGTTTCTATAGTCAGAGGCAAGTCTTATTTTTAGGTGACGGACCGTTCCCCGCACTACACCACACTACACAACACATCAATTGACTGTCCACCAACCAAGCACTTGGTATCTATAATCAAAAGTCAAGTCTTATTTTTAGGTTACGGACCGTTCCCCCTTACCTCACCACTCTACACTACACTATACTACACCCTCGCTTCTTTACACTCACTTTCTTGCCCGCCCACACAATAAAAAGCTCCCCGAGTCTCGATATCGTCTCTCTTTGCGATCATCTGACTTCTGAGATTTGTAACGTCTCTTGGCTGCCAAAAAGGTCGCTCGACTTAGCTTCCATCAATCCAATCCCCCCAAACCGTCACCGTGGCGATCTACCCGTCAAACATGTCGTATCAAGATCAGAGCGGTTATCCACCGCCTCGAGAGCAGGAATCGCAGTATCCTCCTCCTCCAGGAGAGGAAGATGACCGCGCAAGAGGATATCACCAACGTGGACCCTCAAATGGAGGCAACGTTGTCTTGCCCTCCATCACTCCTTATGAGCACTACGGCGCACCTCCCCATAATGGATATCCAGCGGATCCTCGTGGTTACCAGCAAGATCCGTACCGAGCCCCCCCTGTACAGTACAGAGATGAAAGACCTTATCCCCGACAAGAGTTCAACGGACCTGGTGGGCCAAATATGGCTTTCACTCAATCTGCTCCTAGGCAGAGAACAGCGATCGCATGTAGATATTGCAGAAGACGAAAGGTAAGCTTCTCATGGCTTCATTTTCTTTGTGTAACTTTACTCTGGTGCAATAGACACCGGAAATGATTTTTCAGGAAAAAGAACTACAAGCTTGTATCTCGAAACTAACCTCTACAGATTCGTTGCTCGGGTTTCGACCAAAATCCCGAAGGCCGCTGCTCAAATTGCCAACGCTTCCAGCAAGAATGCATCTTCACTCCGGTGTCCTCCCAAGCCCAAGCTTTCGTTCCAGCGCATGCCGTCTATCCTGGTATGCGAAACATGGGAGTTGGACCCGATGGACGACCTCGACCAATGATCTACCCACAAGGAACTCAACTCTTTGGAGCGCACGGCCAACCATTGGGAGCGATTCCCCCACAGCCGAGTCCATACGAGTATCCTGCTCCTTCGCCAACCGGCTCTTTTGGTTCATTCTCCGAAGACCGTGGCTCTCAACCTCCGCATGATCAATCTCGCAAACGTCCGCAGCAAGATCCTCATCCATCCATCCTCCCTCCTCCATTGCCAGGACAACCAGGACAACCGTACGCCCGCGTCGACGCTGTGAATCGCCGCCAAGCAGTGGATGATGATTTGCGACTTCCACCCGTCACACCAACAGGTGCTTCAGCAGCGAATTACTCTCCCGGATCTTCCACGTCCTCCCAGTCTGGTCTCCAAGCACCTCAGCATAACGGTCTCCCTCCAATGACGCGAACACCTCCTCCTCGATCGAGCCCTGGCGAGGTAGCTAGGGCCGATCCTATGAGTCTTGGAAATATTATGGACCACCGACGACCAAATATGGAGATCGACAGGGGTATGTTGGGTCGTTTGGACCGCAAGCCAAAGTAGGTACCACGAGTGGACAATATCTCCTGGCGACCTTGCGCCACTGGATTCGAAAATGGAAGCTTCAATGTGATATTGAAAACAGTAATGCTCGTTGTAGAGTCTTTCGGTGCTCGAATTCGGAGACTGAAGGTTCTAGGCTTCCGGATCTCAGAATCTTGTGGTGTAGGGCGAGTCTTGCCATCAAACGGCTTGATCAGGCTCGGGGTATTGCATATGGATGCGGGCAGGCCTGTACTCTTATTTCCTTCTGGTTTGTGATTTTATCTAATTCTACGGCACATTCACGCACGCACGTACGGTACTGGTTCTGGAAGGAAACACGGACAGCAAGGAGTAAAAGAACTAGACAGGAAACGCCTCACGGCAAACACAGGTGTTCGGGGAGTTTTTTGCTTTGCTTCCAGTCTACTTGAGTGTGCTCTTTTCTTTTCCTCTGTCCCCTCTCCTTCTGAGTCTGAATTTGTGTATTGCGTAGGCTATGGTTCTGCGCTTGCTTGCTAGAGGGCAGGTATTGCATGCAGGTAGCTTGGGTGGCCGTATCGATCTCACGAACCTAGACTCACGCTTCCGACGTGGGGTCTTTACTTCCCTATGCTTGTATTTAGTAAGGCTCCGATACGGAGGCTTTCGAGTCTGGGACATTGAATAGCGCGGTATGCGGGATACAGCATCAATGGAATGCATGCGCAAGCTACACATAGTAATAATGCAGAGCATTGCCACATCCGTACTTTGTTTCAGACCTCGGTTGAGGTTCCCATTGTGATTGTGAGATGTGTCTTAGCTTTTCCTGAGACATTCTTCCTCAGGGTTCTGGAAGGACTCGAGAACGAACTCGAGGAATGGAAGGCATGTCTCGGGCATTCTTAGACAATGCATGCAGCCACTGACTTGAACACGGTCTCAGTTGCGGGGAGAATCAAGATCTGGATGAGAGACAGGAAGGAAGGAAAGAAAGAATGGGCGTTGTCTCTCACAATTTTACGATTTGACCGTGATTTGGAAACGATATCCTTTCCTTCGCAAGGCCGATTGATCCATTCATTCCTTCATACCAAATCCTTTTATAAAAATAAAAAAAAATCCTTTTTTTCCTTTCTTTTTTCGTTATATAATTTATTTCTCTAGACATTGGTACGTGTCTCTCACTATCACGGTCGAATCGGCGACCCAGAAGACTCTCGTGTTCATGCTGCTATACCTTTTTTTTTTTTTTTTTTATCACCCTGACGCGCGCGGTACGTGCGAGAGATATGAAGAAAGAGGAAGAAGGTGAGAGGAAGCAGATACTTTGTTAGGGAGGCTGCCTGCCTGCCTGCCTGCATGCCTATTTAGGAAAATATCATTTATGGGAGAGAGCTTGGATGTGTTATACAGGTAGGGTAGGTAGGTAGGTAGATAAGTAGTTGGTATTTGGCTGAGGGGGGCTTTTGGCCTTTTAGCTTGCTTGATATCTTTTTGTAGATGCTTTGTGTTGGCTTGTGTGTGTAGAAGGTTTAATGGCTGTTCTGCTACTATGAGGAGTCTTTTGAAGTGCGGTTCTTTAGTGGTGTGGTGTGTTGTGTTGTGTTGTTGGGTGTGAGTGAGGGAGGGAGAGAAGGGAGGGAGGGGGAAGGGAGAGCAGCTCGTATGTGGGGAGGGGTCTCATTGCTGGTTTTTCCTTACCTACCTATATCACCTACCAGAATTGACAGATGTTGATATATTGATAAAATTTTTTTTTTAGAGAAAGAAGTGGAGAGGTTGACATTATTTCAGTTGCTGTTCATATGTAGGTGGTATCTGCTATATAGGTAGCCGAACAAGATGGGCAAGTATGTAGATATGCTGCGCCAAGTATCACTTTGATACTATATCATGGAGACTGTTTTACGTTGCTTCTGACTCCGTGGCTGGGGAAATTGCGTCCTCAGCGAGTAGGAAGTAGCTAGGTCGCAACTCGATCGTAACGTCATGAAGGTAGAGAGAGTGTGGTGGAATTTTGTTAGAAGGGACAGCTAGTTGAGAGTCACTTGAGGAAGAAACCTTCCTGATGATGCTTACTTGAGAAACGTGAGGTAAAATTCTACTTTAGGGCCTATTTAGTTCGGAAGTAGCCGAAGTAGAACGGACTTGAACTAAAAGGCAGGACTGACAAAAAGGATCCACTTTGGTCACTTCTTAGGTAATGCCGATATCGAAGTTGAGGCTGTGACTAGGCTTTTTTGCTCCAAGTATTCGATTAGGAAGGAACCTATTAAAGTGGAAGGCTCTTGTCTAGGAATCGGCGGAGAACCGTCCCCTAGTGATTCACTGTTTTTTAGAACTATTCAGAGTAGGAGATATTGGTATACACCTCAGCCCCTGATACATTCCTAGCGTGGCAAGAAAATAGTTAAGGATTTCGGTCCATGGATAGACCGGATAGTAGTGCACTGAACAGATTTCCGGAGGATAAACCAGATTCTTACCTATGGCCGTTCCAGGAGCATAATCTCCTTATGGAGAAAAAAGAAGAAGAAAGGAAAATAGATGCACGTTAAGATTCATCTTCCTTTTTGATGCTGAACATGCCACCTAAACCTTGAAGATGTTCGTCGATTTAGACCCATTCGACCTCTAGCTTCTGCCATCTTTCACTGCCCGCGTCGACAGCCTTTTTCGACTCTCACGACAAGCAACCAGAACCAAGGTAACCTGCAGGCAATAAATCAACCAAGACATCGTTCAGGACGCAGTTGCAATCACAAGAAGAAGGTCGTCAGCATGCTAAGAAAAGGCCGACTTGCGGCACCCACCATCTATGTCATCGATTCCTGGCATAATATATGGTCGCGGAAGCCCTGGAATAGCACAACAGTCCTTACCGACTCTTCGCTTTTATTCTACTTTTTACATCCTCCATGTTATCGATAGACTTACTCATCCACAGAAGCAGTCGCAGGCTGCAGTAGGACGACTTAGCGAAAAAGCATAAGATCTATGATCATGAATCAGATGAGAGATACCTAGTCAGCAGAGGATCTGTTACATCCGATTCAGCAATTTCTTCCAACAATCAATTACATCTTCCATTGGCTAAATTTCTTGTGATTCAGCGACCAAATAGGGAATCCGAATTAAATACTCCAATTGGTGTACTACAAGAGGTAGAATTCTGTCTTATTAACTTCAGGTAACTTTCTTACTGCTATAGCTCTCTGTACTTGTACAAGAATCAAAAATCATTCTGATATTAACAAATGTGTATCAATAAAGTCCGATTTATCGTTGCAAATGCTTTTTCTTGTCTGTTCGTGCCTGATTAAGAAGAGTTATAGCTATCATCTATAACATTAGATGGGGAGGTGGTTAGTGAGGCTGCGTGGCTGGCCGTAAAGTGATATATCCTCAGATCTCATCAAAGAAATGGGCCAATAGCTAGAATATCGGAACTCACACCCCTAGTTCACAGAATGCCATCGTTACCTGTAAAGAAATTAGTTTATATACGCGAGAAGCTTTAAATACTGCTGAGTAGTAGTCTCTCCAAAGTTCTAAACTTTTCAATCAAGTTTCGAAATTATCATTTCCCCAAGGGAGTCACCCATTGGTGTTCACCGGGACGAGTGGCCAACAGGCGATCCGTTTGACAAATAGGGGAAATTGCTGATTCAGAGGTAACAGAAAGTGTTCCACGCTGAACTGCTGACGGCTTCCCGATTAAGACGGTGCCTAGATACTTATCAATCTAGGTAGTAAATACTTACCAGATCTTTTCTATTTTTGGATCTCTTGAATTTCTGCTCGCGAGGACTGACCAAAGTTAAGACGAGACACTGGCACGCAGTGCACCCGGGGGGTTCGCCTTGGCTTTCTTGCCTACTATCGCATATCAAGTATGGAATCTTGCTTTATTTGACTCGTAAAATATAGGATTTACTCATCAGTTGCTTGATTCTTTTTTTAATATCCGACCTGCCTTGAATGTCGGTACTACTGATATCACGTACTACCAGCCTGGACACGATGATACAATTCCGGGGTAAGTATTATATTACCATTCTGATCAAGCGAAAAATCATGCCATGAAGTCCGCGCTGAAGTTTTAAGTAATAATGTCATTTTATTTACGCTTTTTCTTCGCTTTAATGTAGCCCCGTGAGTAGATATATATATCTACTAAAAAATCGTGCTTGCTTCGTGTTTTCGGAAATATGAGAAACTCTATCCGGCTATTATTACACCACAACTTTATTGACATTCACAGATTCGATCCCTGTTATCTGATTTTTTATTTGTAGACTCTCCATTTGCGACAGTTCTAGCGTAATCGGTCCACGATCAGTAACATAATACAAGTTGTAATCGTACAAGTTCTATTTTCGGCTGCATCTCGCTTAATCCCAAGATCCCAAATTTCCACCTGGAATGTAAATTATGTAATCATCATAGTCTGTAGCTCTATCACCACCTCCCTTGCTTGAATCGACGCCAGAATCGGGATCAGGGGGTAAGTGCCACACCAGAATATCATCTGGATCTAGCAGTGTTCTCCTCCTCTTACAAGCCAACAAGTACAGGCAAATCAAACAGAGCATCGCGGGAGAGCTGTCAGCTCCGAACAGATTTTACCACTGTTGATGCACCCAACGCCGAAAAACCCGGCCAACAACACCCCTGAGGCACCTGTTCAGGTCACACCAATTACCTTAAAATAGGACCTTACTATATTCGAGTTATATCACAGTAGGTAGTCAGACCACGAGCAATCTTATATGAAGATTTCAAGTCAAACGGTTGAGAACTCGATTTCTCAAGAAGCATATGAGGGCAAAAAGGTCATGTCCGCCTTCGTGGTACGTGGGCCAGGTCGATAATAATACTCAAAAGCACTGAAGGCACCCGACGACTTGACATTGTCCTAAAACTGCAAATAAATTAGGAAGTTGTTGATCATCTGGAGTGAGGGGTTTGAGTCCCTCTTGAATAGTATCATGCTAACGCTTTCTCGGTCCGGGGAGGGTTCGCTATCGATTCTAGCATTCGATAACTGCGAAAGCTGCTCGGCGTTCACTTTATCACCGAAAATTCAGCTAAATCGACGTCCGAGGCAAGACGTACAGTTAAGGATAGCTGCAATACGATATTAGGGAATATAGGATTTTTGGGGATCCGTACATTCCAGTCTCGGCACGTCCTCCTTTCCGACCAATTTGAGCCAATCAGGAGCCTTCAAGTCACGTTTTATAACTGCTTAGCTGGTGTTTCGTTAAAGTCACATTCTGAGATGTTCTCAGCTTAAGACATAGGCATCAAGCTCTTCAAATCGATACTACAGAGCTGAGGCGAGTTGACTGTGCTTATCATGCAGCACAGTAGGGGCAAATAACCGTCAAGTGATAGTCGCTGGACGGTTCGGTGTACGAATAGAGGTGATAATAGGGAATCAGCAAGAGATGAGTCCCTGACCCTTCGATAGTACGAAAGTTCTTTTCGAGGAACGAGTCAATAGTTAAGAACAATCTCAGAACGGTAGTGAATGGAAATGCGGGTTAAGGATAAATCTTCTTCAATTGCCCCCATTCGACCACCCTGGTAGGTGATACTAGTAGCTATACTTATCTACAGCAGGTAAGGTAATACTTTTAATGAATCTGTCGAATACTAACTCCTTTCATTTGCTACTTTGAAGTTTACAGGCTGGCGTCGATATCTTACAGAGTCTTGACCTGCTACGAAGTGTCTTTACTCTGAGCATTCGATTAGGAAGGCACGAGGCTCTTACCTCTAGTACCGTCGGAGAATTTCGTACCCGTGATTCCTTCTTTCTTGCATGGTTCAAATTCGGAACAATCCCTTGACCCTCATTCGATGATTCGACTATTCCGTGCCATTCAATACCCCCCCTGCCATTACCTCTGGAGGTGTATATCGTGGCGTTCCTTCTCTGCATGAAAATTTTGGAACACAAAAACACCAGAAAAACTTCGTCAGACCACAACTAGATCTACACCAACCCGTTCGTTCAAACGCAAAGGTTTCTAAGCTCTTGGCCTCATCTGGTCTCCTCCTCGCCATATCACCCTCTATGGACGACTCCCCCTCCGATGGCCATCTGCCAAGAAAGAGATACCCCATAGCTTTCCCTAATGAGATCATCCACGAGATCTTCAAATGGCTCGACCCTACAGATATCACGAATCTAGCCTGTAGCTGCAAGACTTTGAGTAACAATATCAACAGCGATGGACAGCTTTTCAAAGCCGTATACTTCCAGATACTGGTGAGAGCAGTACCTTTTCCCTATTTGAATCGCCATGGGTGATTTGGAGATAGCCTGAGTTGCTTAGAAACGCACTCCGGAGCACGATGTTAACGGTGTCATTTTAGGATGTACCTCATGCCGATCCGTTGAGGAGCATTGACTATCGAGGGAGCATGAAGAGTCTTGTGAGATTCAGACATATCTTCAGCAGCCCCAATTTCGAAGTGGCCATTGCGATGAGCTCGGTAAACGTCATCAACCCAAAGCTCGAAAGTGCTTCTGACATGTCTCTCCTAGATAGAATACAGGACGAACATACTACTCTTCGTAGAAAGCTTCGTGACTCACCTCCTTCGTACCGCATCCGCCGCATCCCAAAGCAAAAACCTTGCTCTCTTGAAAATCCATACAACCTCCTCCCAAGACGCAACCATAATGCTAGGAGCCCTCTTAACCCAATCAAAGACCTGCATTCGCGCGGATCCCATATGTTCCGATTCACTCCTCAATTCAGGCGCCTCTTGGATGTCTCCCTCCGGTTGTCAAGCATCAGCAAAACTAAACGTCCTGAACGGTAAGCCATTCCTTATGGAAGGCGACACACTTGCCCGCACACCATTTCCTTGTGCCTCATCCATGGTCTTTGATCTCCGAAATTACACAGAGGAAAATTTGTGGGGTCCATACATAGATCGCCTTGCGACTGCTGATTGGGAGAAGCTCGAGGCATCTATGGTAGTACTGTGCCATCATGCGGAGGATATCAACGACTGCATTGATCGGAGAATGTTTCCGAAGGGCATCATGCCGGAGGAGGGCTGGGAGGGAGCTCATCCGTATAGTTATAAGAGTGTCAACCTACGGGGCTTAGATTATGACGACGACGAGGAGGAGGATGGTCAAGCGGAGTTTCGGGATGTGGCTGAAAAGCCCAGCGAACTGCATGATCCGTATAACATCACTGGGACGTGGGTCAGAGTGAGTAGTAATTCACGAGTCACGTGTAAATACGGAGGACTAATAAAAGCCAATGTTGCAATAGGTCCTTTGTTTTCTAGGTTCTTCTGACTCCTTCGTCACTTGCTGCACAAGTCATGATCATACTGACAGAGTGTTCTAAGATTTCAGAGAACTTCTCGAATACAACCTTGCGCTGCCATTACTGCCAAATGACGAGCCCTGGCCTGCTCCCCAGTAAGTTTCATGTACCTCACAGCCACTAGTGACTCCTTCCCGAGCTGTGGCGTTCTCTTCTTTACGGCGGGACTCCCAATCACGGGATGTAAGAGAAGCAACTATACTAACAAGATCAGGTATGTACAGATGACCTATCTCTTCTTAATGGAACTCCATGCGACACGCGGCGAGTCCATGGATACGAATGATGGACAATCATACCAAATCATCTACTTCCAAGCCGTGAGCCGCAGCGTGAACTCTGAAAGAAATCCTAATGCGCCATGTAACAACAAAGGCAGTGTGAGGAGGACCGAAGAGGGTGAGGTAAGGTGGGAGACATCCAGCATATTCGATGGGTAATCATAAATGCCATGCTCATCAATGAGATCTTCTCTATCCTCTCAGGAATATTTTACCGAAACTAACTCTCCAACTAGACAATGGCGATTGCGCAGCGAAGGCATCCAAATCGGCGGCATCCAATCCGCCCGTGGCGTCCTCGGGCACTGGTTTATCAAAGAACGCAACCAGCACTCTGGCGTTGGCCCAATCGCCTTCTACAAAGTCAGCGACCAGATCAAGGAGCGCGTTCCGCTGGTCGAAGAGGTTGATTCATCAGAGAAAGAAGGCGAGACTAGCGATTTGGACACCGATGATGATATTGATGATATTGATGATGGTGATGATAGTGATGATGGTGGAGAGGTAGAAGAGGAGGAAAAGAGGGAGATTGGGGGCTGTCAGCATCAACCCGCTACTGGCAATTCTGTCGACACGATGACGGCAATTGAACGCTACTTCTAGCAAGTTATCGCAACCATGGATAGATTGGGATAATCCGCTGCTTGGGATGATGCTGAAGACGAGATGGAAGACATGAATCTGTCACTGAGGAGAATTGGTCGGCGTGTGAGCATGAGCATGTGCCTACGTCTGGATCAGCGCAGGGGAGCGAGGGTATTAGTATCAGATCCACTTCCAGACTTTCACCGATAACATTGCGAATGGAAAGGAGAGCTGCGAATTTTTCAGGAGGTTTTAAAGGTTGATGAGCATGAGACGTATACACTTCCGTCTGGATCTGTGGGGTGTTACCCCGCATCAGACTGAACGTGCGGATATACTACAGAGTACAGCAGTTTATAGTATGTCAAAGCGTTAGTCGAATGAATCAAATAAATCATTACTTAGGTCATCGATCAATTGAATTTGTGTTTTTTGGGTAGGGGGAGGGGGACAATAAGCACGCAGAAAATCAAGGAAAACCGACCAAGAAATCCATTTTTTTGACAAAACCACTTCGCATTGACTACGATAGCTAGAAATACACTGTGCCTTCATCAAGTTTTTTTAGGCCTGGACTTTGATATTTCGAGGAAGGGTAGAGAGGAAGGAAAGTAGGAGAGGGTAATAGGGGTATGAAAACAATGCGGTGTGATGTCAATTGGTAACGTAGCGCGATCATATTGTGTATGCTACATGCAAGTTGGTAAGAGAGGCTGGCAGCCGAGCAGAAAGATAGAAGGGCTTTTGTAGAGAGAACGATATTATGGAAAGTTGCAGTATCCGCGATGTCGCGGATATAGATATGAAGAAAAGAGGTGCAGAAACATAAGGGGACTGGAATTCGAGCACTGATATAATCGCAGTAAGCCCAGCTTACAGAATAAGAGAAATCCTCTCCAAGTATGAGCTTGTTTTTGCGATATATTTGTAATCCTGGACGGCTTGGCAGCTTACTTAAAGGCATAGTCACCTAGTCAATTCATTTTGACTTCGATTTGATAGATTGCAGTGGTATGTATGTTTGAGAGGATAATGATAAAGAGGCACATTAGTGAAATATATTATCATTGATTACTCGGGAATTGATGTTGTGAGAGGTGCGGCTAAATTCTCTTCGGTTATGCAGAGGCGTATTCAAATGTAGCTCAGGTTGGCCGTCGAGAAGGTATATTTCCATTCAGAATGGTTAGATACAAGACCTATTTACAGAAGCTGCAAATCAGGATTGTTAGATTAACTAATTGTGAAAATATGGGTATGCTGCTGCTGAGCGGTGCCATCACAAATTGGCTGCAACTAGACTGGACTGGAATGGAAGCTCAAATGTCAATCACTCTCACACAAGAGTCATTTGACAGGGTGTTTGCCTCGGCTCCATCACCAACTGGCTTGCTGTCAAAGTGCGCGGTCGTTAAAGGAGCAAGAAGATACATCTGGCTTTTGTGCAGGGCTGTAGGGGTAGAGAGAGAGAGAGAGGCTAGGGATTTCCACTAATAGCCGGTCCACCTCCTGTTAAGCTCGAGGGCTCGCTTATAGTCGGGGAAAGTAAGTGTCCCGCGAAAGTAAGTGTCCCGCGCTAAGTATAAAAACACGCTTATTACTACTAAAAAAGGCGCGTTTTTAAGTAGTATTAAGATAGGTTATTTATATAGGATACTTATAAACTTATTACCTTATCTTCAATTTAATTACTATAGCTCCGGCGTATTTAAAGCTTATAGGGCATATCTAATAGGGTAAATTTACCTCTCCTTTACCTCTAAAAGAGTAGCCGGCATCGAATTATTACTTGTAATATATAACTAAGTTAGATTATAATCGAGCTTTCGGCGAAGCTAGAGAGTAGAAACTTACTAATCTAACTAAGTAATTAACTACTATAGCGCGTATATTCTTAGTTAAAGAAGAAGCGCTAAAGAAGTCTATAAATCGTATGAAAAACAAGAATATAAATAATTATAGGAGTTATAATAAGATCTTAAGTGACCTTTAAGATACGGCGATCTTATAGTACTACTTTAAGCAGTAGGAGATCGGTCTAGGAGCTATATATAATATAGTATATACTATAATTTACTACCTAAAGAAAGTATATTTACTTGAATTATTCTTATCACGGGGCGAGTGCAAAGTGTATAATGTAAACAGTATCTTTAATTAATAGGAAGAATTAGCTAAAGAGCGGAGGAGAATTCTTCCTTAATAGAAAAGGAGAGGATATAGTACTACTGCTATTAGTGCCTTAGCAGTAGCGGTCAGCTAGATGCTAAGTGTGACAACTGGTCAGATTGGAGGTTTCCCCCTATTAGTGGAAACACTTACTGCTAAGCGAGATTACACGAGTAGAGTTTAGGGGCCCCTTTTCATGTATATACTTCCCTTCTCTCTCTACTTCTTTACTCCTTAGTTATAGATTCTAAGTTGATTCTTACTACTTTATATTCTATATAATATGAGGTCTTACTTATTAGGTAGTAAGTGAGACCTTTCTAGAGTAAGCGTTATATTATCTATAACTCTTTTACTTACGTCTGAGAAGATAGTAAATATCTACTTATATTATACCTCTATACCTAGAGCTACTAAACGCAGGAGACTACGCTATATAGAGAAGGCCTATACTAAGTATAAACTTAAAGAATAGCACCTAATGTAATGATCACTTGGTACGCTGAGGTAAATAGGCATAATAGAATAGTAGAATAGTCGCTGGAGGTTCGCTAGTAATGATCTAGTTAATATAGAAACTAATTGCTAAGGAGAGAAGGTTCTTCCTTCCTCTTTAATTCTGAAATACAAGAGTAGGAGGCACTAGGCGCATAGACCTATTATAATATCTCCCCTCTTAAACACTTCTGTCCTAGAAGTGAAAGCGTTAAAATGCCCTAGCCGGCGATACTTCAGTAAGGCGCTGGCGAGGCATTCCTTTCAGGATTCACCTTTATTCTAATTCTTCTTTATTATTAGTAAGGCTAGAATGCGGGGTATAGCGCTAGGTAACTCCTCTATATAACTCTTAACTTTCTCTCTTCTCTCCCTTCTTAAATAACTAACGATAATAATAGTAACTATACGTAAGTTATGAATATAAGGTATTAGGTAGTACTAACTTGACCTTTTAGCTCCTAATAAGAACCTTCGTAAGCGCGCCGCTAGTAGTTCGCTTAAAGATACTCTTCCTTCTAGTAATACTTTCACTCCTATTAATAAGGGAAAAACCGCAGTCGCTAGCGGGTTATTAACTAAGCGCTAGCGAGCCGAAGATAATAATAAGGATACTGAAGGCGAGCCGAGCTAAGATAGTAGCCCTTCTGCCTATTACGATAAGACTCTTTATACTAGTCGAAAGAATACGCAGATGAAGTCGAAGGCTCGTGCTAAGGTGAATAAGGAGATACCGCGTCTAGAGACTTACTTGCAATACGCCGGCGAGTATACTTTATTCCTTAAGTTAAAGTATACTTTAGCTCCTAACTCTATTACTAGTAAGTATATAGATTATATTAAGAAAGGTAAATCTTACGAGGATATAAGTATAAATTTCCTTTCTCTAGCGAATACTTAGCTAATAGCCGATAAGGTTCTAGCTATCCTAATAGGTATTCTTAGCTAACTATAAGATATAGCTTTAAAAGTAGTAATAAGTAAGAGTTCCGGAGAAGTATTAAAGATTACTTAAGTACGCTTTAATACAGAGAAGAAGCGGGCTAATTATACTTCTAAAGTTAATAATACTATAGCTATTAAATCTCCTTAGAAGCTAGTTATTAATTCTAATACCGAGCTATCCTCTAGCATTATGTCGGCGATCGCTAAAGTATCTGGGTATATACTACGCTCTATAGCTAAAGTTACTACTACTATCGATATTACAAATACTACTCTTCTAGAGGAAATTCGTAGTCTCCGCATAGTATAAATTAATCTCTCTAGTAAGTTCCTTACTAATCTTCAGCGAAGGACTTCTATACTATTTATACTAGATTCTTTCTATAGGTAGCTTCACTAGATACGTAGCTAGAGGTTAATAGAGAGGAAGTCCCGGATAGGAATATAGATACTACTAATTAGGAGGTTACTAAGTAAACTTTCTTTAGCGATATCTCAGAGTTTATCCGGTAAGAGCTAGTTTACTAGCGATCCGTATAGATAATAAAACCTCTTTTTCCCCTTAGACCTCTACTAGATTTATAATCTCTAATATGCTTTTAAAACTATAAAACCCTATAGGAAAAAACAGAAAAGTATATATCCTTTTACAAGTATTATTTCACTTTCGCCAGCGTTTCGCTAGTCTTTCTATAGCGTTTTAATTTTTCAAAGCTTTAATTTCTTTCTAAAGTCCCTAGAGGTTTTCTTTTAGCTCCTAAGAATTATAAGCGGAAGTAAACCCCTTCTATCTTACTAAGAATTATTCTCTCCTCTTAATTACTCGCTAGTCTAGTAAGGAATCGACCTCCTATAATTCTTTACTATCGATAAAGTTAAGTTAGATAACTTCTAACGACTCGCCGGGCCTTTACTAGTATAGTTCTAATAGTAAGATATAGAAGACGTTATATAGCCGATTATACTTAGTAAGTAAATCCAATCGATATACCTACTTTCTAATTCTTTCGCTAATCTTAAATAGCTCTAGAAATTAGTAGTCTAGCTTCTTGCTCGATCGAATAGTTTTGATATTCTTTACTAAGAGTAGGACTTATTAATCTACTTTAAATTTAACTAGTTAATAGTTCTTATTATACTATTTCGCTTAAGTTTCTTTAGTTCTTTATTAGCTATTCTTTAGCTCTTAGCGTTTCTTAACTACTTCTTCTGCTTTTTCTTTAGTAATAAGTATCTCCCCTCTTATAGGATCGTCCTCGATACCCTAGCGACTATTTAGCGTAATTCTATACCTAGCCTTATTTAGACTTATTCTAATAGCCTTATAATATATATTTATATACGCGAATTTCGCTATAGGCAATAAGTCTACCTAATCGTCTTAAAGATAGTATACGAAACACTATAGCTATACTTCTATAGCTTAGTTTTATTATTCCGTTTACTTATTAGTTTATAAGTAAAACGCTATCGAAAGACCTCTTATTATTCGGAGGTGGAAGTATACCTCTTACCAGAACTTGGAAGTAAAAATAGAACCTCTATTAGTAATAATAACCGCAGGTAATCCGTAATCCTTAAACTAATAGTTAATAAATAGCTAAGCTAAGCCTAGCGTATTAATTATCTTTAAGTAAGGAATATACTCTATATCTTTAGTATATCTATCGACGATCACTAGTAAACTATCGGAGATTCTTCCTATAGAGCTCCCTTTATAAGGTAGTAGATCTATAATAAAGTCTATAGTTATAGACTTAAACGGCTTACTTAGCTAGCTAAGCGCTTATATCTTACCAGCTATCTTTATTCTTCTTACTTTTATCCTTTAATAAATATCATAACTTTTAATATATTCTTTAATATCTAGCTTTATCTTCTACTAATAGTACTTTCGCTAGATAAGCTTTAGCGTCTTATCTTAACTAAAATAACTTATAGTTAGATTATTATAGTATATCTTTATAATTTCAGTACAGATAGCTTCGTCTAGCGGAATATAAGCTTTTCGCCGGTATCTAAGTAGTCCTTCGCTATTAATACTCTAATCTATATTCCTAGTTTTCTGCAATCTAGCTAACTTCTTAATAGTAAAAGCGTCCCTTTTCTATAGCTTTATAAGCGTTAAGAGAAGTAAGTTCGATTTAGGGTTTACTATTTCGGTTCTTATAATTCTCGCTATAAAAAACCGTAGTATAGTATATCTATAGTTATACTAGCTAGCGCCCGGCTCCTCGCTAGCGCCTCTTAAGAGGGTATCTAGACCTCTAAATAAGTTCTATGAACTATTAAGCTTTATAGGTATATATCGCTAGTTAGGCGTAGAGGTCGTATCTATAGCCTCGATCGATACTCCTTTTAAAGAAGTATTATTAGTAAGTTATAGAATCTGAGTTAACCGGCATGATATACTATTATTCGGACGCTAGTTACTCTCTATCGTATCGCTAGCTTTACTAGGTACATAGATCAACTTATCTTCAATTATATTTCATAGCTTATTTTATAAAGTAAGAAGTATAATATTTTCCTTATCTTTCGCCGGCTTATAGTTAGGCCTTCTCGATAGTTTATCGGCGGGATTATTTTTCTCTTATTTATAACTTAATATAAAGTTATACTTAGATAGCTCTAGAGCTTATCTAGCTTATCGCCGGCTTAGTATTATTATAGTTATAAAGTAACAGAGGTTACTATAGTCTATTAATACCTTAACTAGGGCTATACTACCTTTAAGGTAATACCTCTAGTAAATAAAACACTTAATAATTATAAGGAGTTCTTAGTTATATACTTTATAATTTAACTCGGTAAGTTCTAGCTTTTTACTAAAGAACACAATAGGGTACTAAATAGCCTTTTCCCCTTCTTTCGCCGGCTACTCTCTAGGCTAAGAGAGAATTCCCGCGATAATAAACCTAGAAGCGTTAGTCTCTAGCTTTCTCGGCTTCAGTAGATCGAAGTGCATAAGAAAAGGTACTATAGTAAACGTATCTTTTAACGCGTTAAAAGCTTCCCTTTCTATAGCACTCTATCTAAAAGTAGGAGTAAGTTACCCTTTCTTCTTACTACTTATTAAACTTATTAGAGGTCAAGTAATTACTAAGAATCTTACGATAAATCGCCAGTAGAAGTTTATAAAACTAATAAAGATTTATATATCTCTAATACTTTCAGGCTCTAGCTATTCCCTAATAGTATTTATCCGGCTCATATCTATTAAAATACTAGCTAAGGAGATAATATATCCTAGAAACTCTATACTTTTAGTATTAAAAGAGCACTTTAATAACTTAATAAAGAGGTTTATATATCGAAGTCTCTCGAGTACTTAGTAGATATATTATTTATATTATAAGGGGTCGGTAGAATAGATTAGGATATTATTAAGATATATGATATAAGTAATATCGACGAGGCCCGCTAGCGTATCGTTGATAAATACCTGGAAGGTCGCTAGTATATTTAATAGTCTAAATAGTATAACTTAATACTTATAATACTTATATCGGATACGAAATGCAGTCTTCTATTTATTACCCTAGCGAATTCAGATATAGTAGTAGGCGTTTTATAAGTCTAGTTTAGTAAATACTCTAGTATCCCGGAGCCTATCTAGCGTTTCGCTGATTAATAGCAGAGGGTACTAATTCTTAATTATAATTTTATTTAGAGCCCGGTAATCGATATATAATCGAAGGCTACTATCTTTCTTAAGTATAAAAAGAATAAGTATACCTATAGGACTCTTACTCTTCCTTATCTAACCTTTCGCTTCTGATAAGTCGAGGTATTCCCGGAGAACCTCTAGTTCTTTCTCGGAGAGGTTATAGATTAGAGAATAAGGTATCTTTGATCCTAGTTCTAACTCGATAGCGTATTAACAGTATGACGACTGGTCAGGTTTGGAGATCTCTCCCTATTAGTGGAAACACTTACTGCTAAGCGAGATTACACGAGTAGAGTTTAGGGGCCCCTTTTCATATATATACTTCTACTCCCTCTCTACTTCTAGACTCCTTAGTTATAGATTCTTAAGTGATTCTTACTACTTTATATTCATAGTAATATAAGGTCTTATTACTCAGGTAGTTTTAAGACCTTTCTAGAGTAAGCGTTATATTATCTATAACCCTTTTACTTACATCTAAGAAGATAGTAAATATCTACTTATATTATACCTCTATGCCGAGGGCTACTAAACGCAGGAGACTACGCTATATAGAGAAGGCCTATACTAAGTATAAACTTAAAGAATAGCACCTAAACCGAAGTAACCTAAGTCCGATAAATCGACTACCGGTTCTCTGACTCCCTCTACTTCCTATTCTTCGGCGACTCGTAATACTCGCTATAA